>JBAKBP010038195.1:0-16452 GCA_037953745.1 Lithodes maja
CTCCTAAGGGTGAAGCAGGTTGGTGGATGGACTAGCCGCACACCACTGTTGAAAAAATAGTGCTAAAAAGATACATAGAGAACCTCGGAGTCGGACGGATCCTAAGTTGGTTGGTCAATTCCATAAGACCTTGAAGAAAAGGGCACAGGTTTTCCTTCTCACGGGGGACAGGTCCGCTTGGGGGCATTTTGTGTATGGCCACCCTCATAAAGGGGAGTAAAGTGTCTGATAATATATATATATATATATATATATATATATATATATATATATATATAGCCTATATATATATATATATATATATATATATATATATATATATATATATTCTTCAATATGCAAGTGAGAGTGAGAAAGGAAGCATAGGAGACAGTAATTATTAGTATATATTTTGTTTGTGTCTTTTTATATATCTAACCCAGGGACTGCAGTCAGACTCTTAAGAGGTTCTACTGGGCGAATGCGGCCAGACTCTTAAGATCCAAGGCCTAAAAAAAACTTTTAAAACACCCCAGTGGCACTCAAAACAAAGCACTTTGTGATTAGTTGAGAACATTCCCCTCCATTACTTGCTACCACTTCTACATATGTGTCCCAACCCTTCCCCTCCTTTTCCCCCCTCTTCAATTATCATATATTTTTCCTCTTATTCCCCCTTCTATCGGGTAATTTTAGGTGCGAATTTACCCCTCCCCGTCTCTTTAACACGGTTGAGTCAGCTAGAGATCCTTGCAACACAGAGACTTCTACTCAGTCTCGCCAGTGTCGCTTCAGAGCTTGCAGAGGGAAGATATACGTCCCCCCAGCTCTCGCCTCATGATACGACCTCGCGGAAATAATACGTCTTTTTCACCCCCCAAATGCTATTCCCAATTATTGTATGGCTCTTAAATGTTCATATGTTCATATCAAAAGCAAAATAGGTGCATATGGATAAGTCATAATTATATATATGTTACATATGACGATTTTTGTCAGAATAGAACCAAATACCTTCGCTTGGCAATAGGGTTTAAACTACCATAGCTTCGCCGTTTATGAGTTAATAAATTATCCATAACCTTTGTATTTTTTTAATTATACCTAACAATTCATTTGATTTGTGACATTGCTCTGCATACAACATAGCCTTGAACCCCATTAATGTTGCTTTGTAACTGTAGTCGTTGATAAGTATAATATTTGTATTATAATAATTTTATTTGTATTATTATTATATTATTTGTATTATCCCAAATGTTGATGTGAAAAGACCTTGTCCGGAAGTATAACATCTGAGGTGAAGCCATTGATTTTGGAGGCGGATGAGTGATTGGTGCTTCTGAATGCTTGTGTGCTTGCTTTTTGTGGGCGAACTGTTATATGTGTTCTTCTCCTGTCACCTCTTTTTCCTTTCTCGTATCTCTTGCTGATCCTCCCTACCCATTGTGGGTGTAAGGGCTGGCTACTGACTGACTGACTTGTTATTAATATTATTATTTTTGTTATTATTATTATTATTATTATTATTATTATATACTTTAGCATATTCCTTTTTGAAAATAATACATTATCTTCTCTGGTAAGATCCACTTTTTAAAGGTTTCTGGTTTTAGTGTTTTGCTCTTTATCACTTCAGTATAAGTACAAGGGACTGGAGTTCTCAAAAAGGGGCTCTAGTCCTGACGCTTTTCTTGACTTACAGAGTGCTGGCTTAATATTCCAGAAGGGTTGATAGACTCTGAAGTCCTATTTTAACAAACTAAGTATAAGTAACGGGAAATATATTCATAAACATTAACCATAGCATTAATACATGGATAGAAAACGGTGCACTGATAATTGATGATGTATATTCAGCAATACAATATTGAGTTGGTCGTTGGCATTGCTGGAGTTGTTAACGTGTGGAAGGCTTATGAGGAGTTGGCCAGGACCCAGTCGACGAAGTAAGCAACCTCACAGTAGACGCCCGGGTAGTCTGGGCGAGCACAGCCATAACCCCAGGAGACGATGCCGGCCAGGTAGGGGCTGCCAGTGTCGGAGCAGGCCAGAGGACCACCAGAGTCTCCCTGACAAGCGTCCTTACCACCCTCGGGCACTCCGGCGCAGATCATGGAGTCATCAATGTCGCTCTCGCCGTAAGCAGCACGGCAGTCAGCATCACTCACGATGGGCATGGTCACCTTCAGCAGTACGTCGGAACTGTAGCCCCCTTCAGTGGTGGTGCCCCAACCAGTGCAGTTGCAGTTACCAGAGGCAACCTGGCCCTGAGCTGGCAGAGCGATGGGACCAACGAAGGAATTGAATATCAAAGGTGATGCAAATTGCAGGAGGGAGATGTCGTTGCTGATGGAGAATCCGTTGTAGTCCTCATGTTGGATGATCTTGGATACGGCAATCTTCTGCTCGTTACCTTCGGCCGAGTAGAGAGTGTGATCACCAGCTACAATCTAAGAGAAAAGAGGTAATTAATAAATAAGTACAGGAAAATCAAAAGCCTTGTTTTGGCAGAACTATGAACTTTAGTATTTGTTATGCAAGAAATCCCATCTCTCCTTCCCACTAATGTAAATAACAATATAACCAAAAGAAATAATGGCAATAGGCTACGTATATACAGTATATATTGGCTATCCTCTTTATAATATTAATACTAATAAACTTAAATGGCTCGAGAGTTGCACCCGGGTCCTTTCGGTTATGAGCCAACCTTACTGCCACTGCTCTACAGGACACCTACCTGAAGACTCGCGGGGCTGTCAAAGTCTACTCCCTCAACACAGAGGCCGGAACAGATGGCCCAGGTGTCCTTGTAGATGGAAGCACCGCAGAAGTGGAATTCGCCCCCGAAGGAGGTGTCCTGTAAGCTAAGTTGTTATGGGATCTCCCCGGGGGTGACCTCAGTGCCTCCGACGATCTTGTTGAGGCCACGGCGGAAAGTGGGCTTGCGGGAGGGTGCCGCTGCGGAAAGAAAGAGTAATGTTGATTATGTTTATGGATATCTTAGTGAGCTCCTCAAGATTCCAGAAGGGTTACTCATGAGTTCCACAAGGTCCTTTAAGAGTTCCAGGAAGTTCTTGAAGAGTTCCAAGAGGTCCCTCAAGAGTTCCACAAGGTCCCTCAAGAGTTCCACAAGGTCCCTCAAGAGTTCCACAAGGTCCCTCAAGAGTTCCACAAGGTCCCTCAAGAGTTCCACAAGGTTCTTTAAGAGTTCCAGAAAGTTCTTGAAGAGTTGCAAGAGGTCCCTCAAGAGTTATAGAAATTGGCTTGGAGAAAGGCGCCACTGAGTGAAGAGAAGCCGTGTCTATTGTTTTCATGGATATCTTAATGAGTTCCTCAAGAGTTTCGGAAAGTCTCTCAAAAGTTCTACAAGGTTCCTCAAGAATTTCAGAGTGCAAAGAGCTTCCTCAAGAGTTATATAAGTAGCCAAGAAAATGATCAAGTAATTGAAGTTATTTGCTATGATTTATGTAATTATATGTACCAATGACTGCTCCCAGTAGACAAAACTCTAGGTACTTCAAGAGAGGAATGTAATAGTTACCCTAGAAAACTAAGTTAGTTTACAAGTTAGTTTCTAAGTATTATGATATCTTAGAGCAAACATATATTTTTAATGCAAATTACTTTATGTATTACACTCCCAAAAGAATGCAAAACACTACAAAGTACATGGAAAAATGCAATAGTCATCCCAGGAAATTCAGTTAGTTTACAAGTTAGTATTCTAAGTCATATGATATAGTAAGAGCTTTAACATCTATTATTACCACAAAGTTAGTTTACAAGTTAATATCTAAGTTTTATGATATTACTAACATCTAACATTACTACAAAATAACTTATATTTACCAATGACAGCTCCCAAAAGGAGACAAAACACTAGGTACTTAATGAGAGAAATGTAATAGTTATCCTAGAATATTTAGTTAGTTTACAAGTTAATATCTAGGTTTTATGATGATACTAACATCTAACATTTAACTGTCTTGATGGGGTAATAGTTAGAATGTTTAAGATATGTATGTGGTTCGAATCCCAGGAGGATCACATGCTTTCATTAAATTCATCGGGAGGTGTTTGGTGTTGGGAGTGAAATATATACATCAGATTATTACTATAAAACAAAAACAAAAATTATAATTACCAAAGGCAGCTCCCAGGAGCAGACAAAACACTAGGTACTTCATGATGGCTTGTTCTTCTGTGAGGTTGAAGTGCCTTGTGCTGAATATCCAAGCGCTTTGCAGCTTATATGCCAATTTGGGGGTAAGGGTTGGGTGGGGTGGGAGGTGGGAGGGGTTGGATGGGTGGGGGCGGGGAATTCCACGCCTTCTATTACTCAATAATTATTGCTGAGTAAGGGGATGGGGTGGTAGGTTATTTTACGGCCCCCCTTCTACCTCCTGTTTAGCCACATACGCCTCTCATCACCCCATAATAATTACGGAGTTAGGGGATGGGGTAGTGTTGGTTTTTTCTGGCCCCCTTCTCCCTCCTGTTTAGCCCCATTAGTTTTGAGATTGAAAACGTTTATTGATAGCCAAACATAATTAAGGGGAGACTTTTGTTATTTTTTCAGGACCCCTTCTTCCTCATGCTTGGCCCCCTTCGTAATGAGATTTAGGGACGATGAATAAAATCGTCTCTTGATAGCCAAAATTATATGGAGGGAGTGTTTTCTCTGAAACCCCTTCTCCCTTATGCTTAGCCCCCTTCGTTATGAGATTTAACCCATTGGCTGTGGGAGACGTTCCGGAACACCATAGCAATTTACAGCAATTTACAGGCTTTTAAAGCCTCTTAAAGCCTGTAAAATCGAGTGCAAGGGAGCGGGATAGCGACAGGCCACACGTCCTTCTGTCAGCCAGGCAGCTGAACAACTGAGGGCTCTGAGTCAGAGTCTCGCGAGATATACAGTGCTGCCAAAGACAAATGTAGCAAGAATTTAGTGAGAATTACTCGCGAATGTATATGGTAGTGCTGCGGGTGAATCCCGCCAGCTACAAAGCTCGTTCTGCCGTCATTTTGAAGCTATTTTCGTCTAGTTTTCGGCTAAATACATTTAATTTAATTCAGACACCTACGTAATCAATCAGGAGTGCCTGAATGATCCCTAATATGGCGGAAATATGCCCGCAGCGTAAGTGTTAAAGACATTGAATAAAATCGTCTGTTGATAGCTAAGATTTAAATAAAGATATTTTTTTCGGAACCACCTTCTCCCTCATATTTAGCCCCATTAGTTGTTTTTGAGATTTGAAGACTTTGAATAATATCGTCTATTGATAGCCATAATTTAATTAAGGGCAGGTTTATATTTTCTGGACCCCCTTCTCACTCGTGTTTAGCCCCATTGGTTTTCAGATTTAGAGATGTTTGCCACATTATTTTGGCAATTTTATGTACGTCTTGGGTTCTGGAGTATGACAACCTCCGGGTATATATTCCCAGTTGTTGTTGTTCCCCAGGCCCAAGGTCCCGAGCAATGCCAAGGCCATAACCATGCGCCCCCACAGAACCCTCCCACCTTTACCACTAAGAAAGCAAAGGTGACCGAAGCCCCTCCCAGGCGAGGAGCTGAGGAGGGTGCGGAAACGCACAAGACACCAATGCCCCACCCAAGGTCCTGTGCCACAGCAATTATATTCCCAGTATACCTGGGGGTATAAACTTGGGGGGTCTCGGGGACTCCGGTCTTATGTTCTTTCTGACTTTAAGCTGGGCATAATGATTCTCATGGGTCGATAGCCTCTAAAGTCTTATTTTAACTAACTAGATAACTAACTCTCTCTCTCTCTCTTTATTACAATTGCCTCTTGGTTTTGCTCTCTCTCTCTCTTCCTCTTTACTAACTATTTTTACTAACTAACTACCTAGGGGTAACTATTGTTCCTTATAAAAATCCGGGTGGATATGACTTGTCAGTCTTGGTCGGCAACCCATCTGGGGTAGTAAACCTTTTACTAATCCTTGCTGCTCTCCTAAGGGTGAAGCAGGTTGGTGGATGGACTAGCCGCATACCACTGTTGAAAAAATAGTGCTAAAAAGATACATAGAGAACCTCGGAGTCGGACGGATCCTAAGTTGGTTGGTCAATTCCATAAGACCTTGAAGAAAAGGGCACAGGTTTTCCTTCTCACGGGGGACAGGTCCGCTTGGGGGCATTTTGTGTATGGCCACCCTCATAAAGGGGAGTAAAGTGTCTGATAATATATATATATATATATATATATATATATATATATATATATATAGCCTATATATATATATATATATATATATATATATATTCTTCAATATGCAAGTGAGAGTGAGAAAGGAAGCATAGGAGACAGTAATTATTAGTATATATTTTGTTTGTGTCTTTTTATATATCTAACCCAGGGACTGCAGTCAGACTCTTAAGAGGTTCTACTGGGCGAATGCGGCCAGACTCTTAAGATCCAAGGCCTAAAAAAAACTTTTAAAACACCCCAGTGGCACTCAAAACAAAGCACTTTGTGATTAGTTGAGAACATTCCCCTCCATTACTTGCTACCACTTCTACATATGTGTCCCAACCCTTCCCCTCCTTTTCCCCCCTCTTCAATTATCATATATTTTTCCTCTTATTCCCCCTTCTATCGGGTAATTTTAGGTGCGAATTTACCCCTCCCCGTCTCTTTAACACGGTTGAGTCAGCTAGAGATCCTTGCAACACAGAGACTTCTACTCAGTCTCGCCAGTGTCGCTTCAGAGCTTGCAGAGGGAAGATATACGTCCCCCCAGCTCTCGCCTCATGATACGACCTCGCGGAAATAATACGTCTTTTTCACCCCCCAAATGCTATTCCCAATTATTGTATGGCTCTTAAATGTTCATATGTTCATATCAAAAGCAAAATAGGTGCATATGGATAAGTCATAATTATATATATGTTACATATGACGATTTTTGTCAGAATAGAACCAAATACCTTCGCTTGGCAATAGGGTTTAAACTACCATAGCTTCGCCGTTTATGAGTTAATAAATTATCCATAACCTTTGTATTTTTTTTAATTATACCTAACAATTCATTTGATTTGTGACATTGCTCTGCATACAACATAGCCTTGAACCCCATTGATGTTGCTTTGTAACTGTAGTCGTTGATAAGTATAATATTTGTATTATAATAATTTTATTTGTATTATTATTATATTATTTGTATTATCCCAAATGTTGATGTGAAAAGACCTTGTCCGGAAGTATAACATCTGAGGTGAAGCCATTGATTTTGGAGGCGGATGAGTGATTGGTGCTTCTGAATGCTTGTGTGCTTGCTTTTTGTGGGCGAACTGTTATACGTGTTCTTCTCCTGTCACCTCTTTTTCCTTTCTCGTATCTCTTGCTGATCCTCCCTACCCATTGTGGGTGTAAGGGCTGGCTACTGACTGACTGACTTGTTATTAATATTATTATTTTTGTTATTATTATTATTATTATTATTATATACTTTAGCATATTCCTTTTTGAAAATAATACATTATCTTCTCTGGTAAGATCCACTTTTTAATGGTTTCTGGTTTTAGTGTTTTGCTCTTTATCACTTCAGTATAAGTACAAGGGACTGGAGTTCTCAAAAAGGGGCTATAGTCCTGACGCTTTTCTTGACTTACAGAGTGCTGGCTTAATATTCCAGAAGGGTTGATAGACTCTGAAGTCCTATTTTAACAAACTAAGTATAAGTAACGGGAAATATATTCATAAACATTAACCATAGCATTAATACATGGATAGAAAAAGGTGCACTGATAATTGATGATGTTTATTCAGCAATACAATATTGAGTTGGTCGTTGGCATTGCTGGAGTTGTTAACGTGTGGAAGGCTTATGAGGAGTTGGCCAGGACCCAGTCGACGAAGTAAGCAACCTCACAGTAGACGCCCGGGTAGTCTGGGCGAGCACAGCCATAACCCCAGGAGACGATGCCGGCCAGGTAGGGGCTGCCAGTGTCGGAGCAGGTCAGAGGACCACCAGAGTCTCCCATACAAGCGTCCTTACCACCCTCGGGCACTCCGGCGCAGATCATGGAGTCATCAATGTCACTCTCGCCGTAAGCAGCACGGCAGTCAGCATCACTCACGATGGGCATGGTCACCTTCAGCAGTGCGTCGGAACTGTAACCCCCTTCAGTGGTGGTGCCCCAACCAGTGCAGGTGCAGTCACCAGAGGCAACCTGGCCCTGAGCTGGCAGAGCGATGGGACCAACGAAGGAATTGAATGTCAAAGGTGATGCAAATTGCAGGAGGGAGATGTCGTTGCTGATGGAGAATCCGTTGTAGTCCTCATGTTGGATGATCTTGGATACGGCAATCTTCTGCTCGTTACCTTCGGCCGAGTAGAGAGTGTGATCACCAGCTACAATCTAAGAGAAAAGAGGTAATTAATAAATAAGTACAGGAAAATCAAAAGCCTTATTTTGGCAGAACTATGAACTTTAGTATTTGTTATGCAAGTAATCCCATCTCTCCTTCCCACTAATGTAAATAACAATATAACCAAAAGAAATAATAGCAATAGGCTACGTATATACAGTATATATTGGCTATCCTCTTTATAATATTAATACTAATAAACTTAAATGGCTCGAGAGTTGCACCCGGGTCCTTTCGGTTATGAGCCAACCTTACTGCCACTGCTCTACAGGATACCTACCTGAAGACTCGCGGGGCTGTCAAAGTCTACTCCCTCAACACAGATGCCGGAACAGATGGCCCAGGTGTCCTTGTAGATGGAAGCACCGCAGAAGTGGAATTCGCCCCCGAAGGAGGTGTCCTGTAAGCTAAGTTGGTATGGGATCTCCCCGGGGGTGACCTCAGTGCCTCCGACGATCTTGTTGAGGCCACGGCGGAAAGTGGGCTTGCGGGAAGGTGCCGCTGCGGAAAGAAAGAGTAATGTTGATTATGTTTATGGATATCTTAGTGAGCTCCTCAAGATTCCAGAAGGTTACTCATGAGTTCCACAAGGTCCTTTAAGAGTTCCAGGAAGTTCTTGAAGAGTTCCAAGAGGTCCCTCAAGAGTTCCACAAGGTCCCTCAAGAGTTCCACAAGGTCCCTCAAGAGTTCCACAAGGTCCCTCAAGAGTTCCACAAGGTTCTTTAAGAGTTCCAGAAAGTTCTTGAAGAGTTGCAAGAGGTCCCTCAAGAGTTATAGAAATTGGCTTGGAGAAAGGCGCCACTGAGTGAAGAGAAGCCGTGTCGATTGTTTTCATGGATATCTTAATGAGTTCCTCAAGAGTTTCGGAAAGTCTCTCAAACGTTCTACAAGGTTCCTCAAGAATTTCAGAGTGCAAAGAGCTTCCTCAAGAGTTATATAAGTATCCAAGAAAATGATCAAGTAATTGAAGTTATTTGCTATGATTTATGTAATTATATGTACCAATGACTGCTCCAAGTAGACAAAACTCTAGGTACTTCAAGAGAGGAATGTAATAGTTACCCTAGAAAACTAAGTTAGTTTACAAGTTAGTTTCTAAGTATTATGATATCCTAGAGCAAACATATATTTTTAATGCAAATTACTTTATGTATTACACTCCCAAAAGAATGCAAAACACTACAAAGTACATGGAAAAATGCAATAGTCATCCCAGGAAATTCAGTTAGTTTACAAGTTAGTATTCTAAGTCATATGATATAGTAAGAGCTTTAACATCTATTATTACCACAAAGTTAGTTTACAAGTTAATATCTAAGTTTTATGATATTACTAACATCTAACATTACTACAAAATAACTTATATTTACCAATGATAGCTCCCAAAAGGAGACAAAACACTAGGTACTTAATGAGAGAAATGTAATAGTTATCCTAGAATATTTAGTTAGTTTACAAGTTAATATCTAGGTTTTATGATGATACTAACATCTAACATTTAACTGTCTTGATGGGGTAATAGTTAGAATGTTTAAGATATGTATGTGGTTCGAATCCCAGGAGGATCACATGCTTTCATTAAATTCATCGGGAGGTGTTTGGTGTTGGGAGTGAAATATATACATCAGATTATTACTATAAAACAAAAACAAAAATTATAATTACCAAAGGCAGCTCCCAGGAGCAGACAAAACACTAGGTACTTCATGATGGCTTGTTCTTCTGTGAGGTTGGAGTGCCTTGTGCTGAATATCCAAGCGCTTGCAGCTTATATGCCAATTTGGGGGTAAGGGTTGGGTGGGGTGGGAGGTGGGAGGGGTTGGATGGGTGGGGGCGGGGAATTCCACGCCTTCTATTACTCAATAATTATTGCTGAGTAAGGGGATGGGGTGGTAGGTTATTTTACGGCCCCCCTTCTACCTCCTGTTTAGCCACATACGCCTCTCATCACCCCATAATAATTACGGAGTTAGGGGATGGAGTAGTGTTGGTTTTTTCTGGCCCCCTTCTCCCTCCTGTTTAGCCCCATTAGTTTTGAGATTGAAAACGTTTATTGATAGCCAAACATAATTAAGGGGAGACTTGTTATTTTTTCAGGACCCCTTCTTCCTCATGCTTGGCCCCCTTCGTAATGAGATTTAGGGACGATGAATAAAATCGTCTCTTGATAGCCAAAATTATATGGAGGGAGTGTTTTCTCTGAAACCCCTTCTCCCTTTTGCTTAGCCCCTTCGTTATGAGATTTAACGCATTGGCTGTGGGAGACGTTCCGGAACACCATAGCAATTTACAGCAATTTACAGGCTTTTTTAAAGCCTCTTAAAGCCTGTAAAATCGAGTGCAAGGGAGCGGGATAGCGACAGGCCACGCGTCCTTCTGTCAGCCAGACAGCTGAACAACTGAGGGCTCTGAGTCAGAGTCTCGCGAGATATACAGTGCTGCCAAAGACAAATGTAGCAAGAATTTAGTGAGAATTACTCGCGAATGTATATGGTAGTGCTGCGGGTGAATCCCGCCAGCTACAAAGCTCGTTCTGCCGCCATTTTGAAGCTATTTTCGTCTAGTTTTCGGCTAAATACATTTAATTTAATTCAGACACCTACATAATCAATCAGGAGTGCCTGAATGATCCCTAATATGGCGGAAATATGCCCGCAGCGTAAGTGTTAAAGACATTGAATAAAATCGTCTGTTGATAGCTAAGATTTAAATAAAGATATTTTTTTCGGGACCCCCTTCTCCCTCATATTTAGCCCCATTAGTTGTTTTTGAGATTTGAAGACTTTGAATAATATCGTCTATTGATAGCCATAATTTAATTAAGGGGAGGTTTATATTTTCTGGACCCCCTTCTCACTCGTGTTTAGCCCCATTGGTTTTCAGATTTAGAGATGTTTGCCACATTATTTTGGCAATTTTATGTACGTCTTGGGTTCTGGAGTATGACAACCTCCGGGTATATATTCCCAGTTGTTGTTGTTCCCCAGGCCCAAGGTCCCGAGCAATGCCAAGGCCATAACCATGCGCCCCCACAGAACCCTCCCACCTTTACCACTAAGAAAGCAAAGGTGACCGAAGCCCCTCCCAGGCGAGGAGCTGAGGAGGGTGCGGAAACGCACAAGACACCAATGCCCCACCCAAGGTCCTGTGCCACAGCAATTATATTCCCAGTATACCTGGGGGTATAAACTTGGGGGGTCTCGGGGACTCCGGTCTTATGTTCTTTCTGACTTTAAGCTGGGCATAATGATTCTCATGGGTCGATAGCCTCTAAAGTCTTATTTTAACTAACTAGATAACTAACTCTCTTTCTCTCTCTTTATTACAATTGCCTCTTGGTTTTGCTCTCTCTCTCTCTTCCTCTTTACTAACTATTTTTACGAACTAACTACCTAGGGGTAACTATTGTTCCTTATAAAAATCCGGGTGGATATCACTTGTCAGTCTTGGTCGGCAACCCATCTGGGGTAGTAAACCTTTTACTAATCCTTGCTGCTCTCCTAAGGGTGAAACAGGTTGGTGGATGGACTAGCCGCACACCACTGTTGAAAGAATAGTGCTAAAAAGATACATAGAGAACCTCGGAGTCGGACGGATCCTAAGTTGGTTGGTCAATTCCATAAGACCTTGAAGAAAAGGGCACAGGTTTTCCTTCTCACGGGGGACAGGTCCGCTTGGGGGCATTTTGTGTATGGCCACCCTCATAAAGGGGAGTAAAGTGTCTGATAATATATATATATATATATATATATATATATATATATATATATAGCCTATATATATATATATATATATATATATATATATATATATATTCTTCAATATGCAAGTGAGAGTGAGAAAGGAAGCATAGGAGACAGTAATTATTAGTATATATTTTGTTTGTGTCTTTTTATATATCTAACCCAGGGACTGCAGTCAGACTCTTAAGAGGTTCTACTGGGCGAATGCGGCCAGACTCTTAAGATCCAAGGCCTAAAAAAAACTTTTAAAACACCCCAGTGGCACTCAAAACAAAGCACTTTGTGATTAGTTGAGAACATTCCCCTCCATTACTTGCTACCACTTCTACATATGTGTCCCAACCCTTCCCCTCCTTTTCCCCCCTCTTCAATTATCATATATTTTTCCTCTTATTCCCCCTTCTATCGGGTAATATTAGGTGCGAATTTACCCCTCCCCGTCTCTTTAACACGGTTGAGTCAGCTAGAGATCCTTGCAACACAGAGACTTCTACTCAGTCTCGCCAGTGTCGCTTCAGAGCTTGCAGAGGGAAGATATACGTCCCCCCAGCTCTCGCCTCATGATACGACCTCGCGGAAATAATACGTCTTTTTCACCCCCCAAATGCTATTCCCAATTATTGTATGGCTCTTAAATGTTCATATGTTCATATCAAAAGCAAAATAGGTGCAATAGGAGTGAAACGTTACTCTCAAACTTTCTTCTACTCAACATCTGAGCTCTGGAACTCTCTCCCAGAATCAGTCTTTCCCTCTTCCTATGACTTAAATTGCTTCAAACTCCGTGTGTCCAGGCATTTTGGCTCAAACGTCCCTTGATTTTGGCCCTGTCA
Source organism: Lithodes maja (assembly GCA_037953745.1). Classification (NCBI taxonomy): domain Eukaryota; kingdom Metazoa; phylum Arthropoda; class Malacostraca; order Decapoda; family Lithodidae; genus Lithodes; species Lithodes maja. The sequence continues at coordinate 12,961 of JBAKBP010038195.1, forward strand.
CTCTTTCAACTATGGGGGAGGCACTCGCTATAGGCAGTTATGCCTTTTGCCTCCCTCAATCACATAGAAAAAAAAAAAAAAAAAAAAAAAATATGGATAAGTCATAATTATATATATGTTACATATGACGATTTTTGTCAGAATAGAACCAAATACCTTCGCTTGGCAATAGGGTTTAAACTACCATAGCTTCGCCGTTTATGAGTTAATAAATTATCCATAACCTTTGTATTTTTTGTAATTATACCTAACAATTCATTTGATTTGTGACATTGCTCTGCATACAACATAGCCTTGAACCCCATTAATGTTGCTTTGTAACTGTAGTCGTTGATAAGTATAATATTTGTATTATAATAATTTTATTTGTATTATTATTATATTATTTGTATTATCCCAAATGTTGATGTGAAAAGACCTTGTCCGGAAGTATAACATCTGAGGTGAAGCCATTGATTTTGGAGGCGGATGAGTGATTGGTGCTTCTGAATGCTTGTGTGCTTGCTTTTTGTGGGCGAACTGTTATATGTGTTCTTCTCCTGTCACCTCTTTTTCCTTTCTCGTATCTCTTGCTGATCCTCCCTACCCATTGTGGGTGTAAGGGCTGGCTACTGACTGACTGACTTGTTATTAATATTATTATTTTTGTTATTATTATTATTACTATTATTATATACTTTAGCATATTCCTTTTTGAAAATAATACATTATCTTCTCTGGTAAGATCCACTTTTTAATGGTTTCTGGTTTTAGTGTTTTGCTCTTTATCACTTCAGTATAAGTACAAGGGACTGGAGTTCTCAAAAAGGGGCTCTAGTCCTGACGCTTTTCTTGACTTACAGAGTGCTGGCTTAATATTCCAGAAGGGTTGATAGACTCTGAAGTCCTATTTTAACAAACTAAGTATAAGTAACGGGAAATATATTCATAAACATTAACCGTAGCATTAATACATGGATAGAAAAAGGTGCACTGATAATTGATGATGTTTATTCAGCAATACAATATTGAGTTGGTCGTTCGTATTGCTGGAGTTGCTAACGTGTGGAAGGCTTATGAGGAGTTGGCCAGGACCCAGTCGACGAAGTAAGCAACCTCACAGTAGACGCCCGGGTAGTCTGGGCGAGCACAGCCATAACCCCAGGAGATGATGCCGGCCAGGTAGGGGCTGCCAGTGTCGGAGCAGGCCAGAGGACCACCAGAGTCTCCCTGACAAGCGTCCTTACCACCCTCGGGCACTCCGGCGCAGATCATGGAGTCATCAATGTCGCTCTGGCCGTAAGCAGCACGGCAGTCAGCATCACTCACGATGGGCATGGTCACCTTCAGCAGTGCGTCGGAACTGTAACCCCCTTCAGTGGTGGTGCCCCAACCAGTGCAGGTGCAGTCACCAGAGGCAACCTGGCCCTGAGCTGGCAGAGCGATGGGACCAACGAAGGAATTGAATGTCAAAGGTGATGCAAATTGCAGGAGGGAGATGTCGTTGCTGATGGAGAATCCGTTATAGTCCTCATGTTGGATGATCTTGGATACGGCAATCTTCTGCTCGTTACCTTCGGCCGAGTAGAGAGTGTGATCACCAGCTACAATCTAAGAGAAAAGAGGTAATTAATAAATAAGTACAGGAAAATCAAAAGCCTTGTTTTGGCAGAACTATGAACTTTAGTATTTGTTATGCAAGAAATCCCATCTCTCCTTCCCACTAATGTAAATAACAATATAACCAAGAGAAATAATAGCAATAGGCTACGTATATACAGTATATATTGGCTATCCTCTTTATAATATTAATACTAATAAACTTAAATGGCTCGAGAGTTGCACCCGGGTCCTTTCGGTTATGAGCCAACCTTACTGCCACTGCTCTACAGGATACCTACCTGAAGACTCGCGGGGCTGTCAAAGTCTTCTCCCTGAACACAGATGCCGGAACAGATGGCCCAGGTGTCCTTGTAGATGGAAGCACCGCAGAAGTGGAATTCGCCCCCGAAGGAGGTGTCCTGTAAGCTAAGTTGGTATGGGATCTCCCCGGGGGTGACCTCAGTGCCTCCGACGATCTTGTTGAGGCCACGGCGGAAAGTGGGCTTGCGGGAGGGTGCCGCTGCGGAAAGAAAGAGTAATGTTGATTATGTTTATGGATATCTTAGTGAGCTCCTCAAGATTCCCAGAAGGTTACTCATGAGTTCCACAAGGTCCTTTAAGAGTTCCAGGAAGTTCTTGAAGAGTTCCAAGAGGTCCCTCAAGAGTTCCAAGAGGTCCCTCAAGAGTTCCACAAGGTCCCTCAAGAGTTCCACAAGGTCCCTCAAGAGTTCCACAAGGTTCTTTAAGAGTTCCAGAAAGTTCTTGAAGAGTTGCAAGAGGTCCCTCAAGAGTTATAGAAATTGGCTTGGAGAAAGGCGCCACTGAGTGAAGAGAAGCCGTGTCGATTGTTTTTATGGATATCTTAATGAGTTCCTCAAGGAGTTTCGGAAAGTCTCTCAAAAGTTCTACAAGGTTCCTCAAGAATTTCAGAGTGCAAAGAGCTTCCTCAAGAGTTATATAAGTATCCAAGAAAATGATCAAGTAATTGAAGTTATTTGCTATGATTTATGTAATTATATGTACCAATGACTGCTCCAAGTAGACAAAACTCTAGGTACTTCAAGAGAGGAATGTAATAGTTACCCTAGAAAACTAAGTTAGTTTACAAGTTAGTTTCTAAGTATTATGATATCTTAGAGCAAACATATATTTTTAATGCAAATTACTTTATGTATTACACTCCCAAAAGAATGCAAAACACTACAAAGTACATGGAAAAATGCAATAGTCATCCCAGGAAATTCAGTTAGTTTACAAGTTAGTATTCTAAGTCATATGATATAGTAAGAGCTTTAACATCTATTATTACCACAAAGTTAGTTTACAAGTTAATATCTAAGTTTTATGATATTACTAACATCTAACATTACTACAAAATAACTTATATTTACCAATGACAGCTCCCAAAAGGAGACAAAACACTAGGTACTTAATGAGAGAAATGTAATAGTTATCCTAGAATATTTAGTTAGTTTACAAGTTAATATCTAGGTTTTATGATGATACTAACATCTAACATTTAACTGTCTTGATGGGGTAATAGTTAGAATGTTTAAGATATGTATGTGGTTCGAATCCCAGGAGGATCACATGCTTTCATTAAATTCATCGGGAGGTGTTTGGTGTTGGGAGTGAAATATATACATCAGATTATTACTATAAAACAAAAACAAAAATTATAATTACCAAAGGCAGCTCCCAGGAGCAGACAAAACACTAGGTACTTCATGATGGCTTGTTCTTCTGTGAGGTTGGAGTGCCTTGTGCTGAATATCCAAGCGCTTGCAGCTTATATGCCAATTGGGGGTAAGGGTTGGGTGGGGTGGGAGGTGGGAGGGTTGGATGGGTGGGGGCGGGGAATTCCACGCCTTCTATTACTCAATAATTATTGCTGAGTAGGGGATGGGGTGG
>JBAKBP010038196.1:0-16450 GCA_037953745.1 Lithodes maja
GTAGTGATCCGCACCGATGAGCAGCTCCAGCTGATCTGTGTCCGTTGCGTGAGGATCGGCTAATTTTATGCCTTTACTTTGTAAACTAACCAGTTTAGACTTTAGGTTAAGGTCACCTTTATGTTCTGGCAATTCATCAACCACTATTGTGTCTAGATGATGAAATTTACCTCTGTGTTTGTATTGCAGTGCCACAACATTATATTCCCTAGAGGCCTGTTTCCCGGTAAATCCGTGAAGACATAACTCCTCAGTTCCTTTAGAAATGTAGGAAAGGGAGGATAGAACAGAAGACTTCACAAAGGTCCTCTGAGAACATTGGTCAAGTAGCGATCTGATTTTAACACAATTATTATCCTTACCCTCTACCGGCAGCTGTACGGTGGGCAAGATTACTGTATTTTTACCTGTGGCAACGGACATTGTAGTTGAAGTAGCAGCAGTATGCTCTCTCTTGGTGTTATCCTCCGCTGGTCTACTTTCTTTCCCTTGTTTTTGTGTACACGGGGAATGAAAGTGTTTGCCCTTACAAAACTTGCAGCTTCTTACGTTAGGATTAGTACAACCCGAATGGCCATGGTCTTTTGACAAGCACCCAGTGCAGAGACGTAGTTGACGGGCTCTTTTAACTTTAAGAGGCCCTGTCTTATACTTCATACACTTGTACCATAAATGATTGGTGCCACTACACAGAACACAGTTGAATTTCCTGTACTCACTCTGGGCGGTAAATGTTGCTGTAGCTATGGGTGTACCCCCGACTCTGTCTTGACCCGCCATATTGTACACTTCAGCCTGGAGGCAATGAGTGAATTTCTTATAATCCAGGCTCGAGTCTCCCATTTCCCGTTTCATGGTTTCTTTTAGTGGTGATGGTAACTTATTGACAAGAGTCACCACACAAAATTCCTCCAAACAAATACCATGGCTAATGATTGACCTCATCACACTCTCTGTATTGGCATAGAAGTCCTTCAGGTCAGCTGTTTGGTGTTTGGGTGACACTAATTGATTGAATTTGGTAACATAAGCTGCCTTGATTCGATCTGGATGCCCATATGTCTCTTGCAGGAGCTCAATGGCTGGGGCATAGCTTGCACTTTCGATTATGAATCCTTCGACTAGCTTATGTGCATCACCCTGAAGCTGACCCTTTAGATAGGTGAAGCGTTGTATATCTGTGAGGTCGGGATTGTCATGGATGGTACACTTGAACATCTCCCAAAATCCCGACCACATGGTGGCATCACCTTAAAATTTTGGAAGAGTAAGATGTGGTAATTTGACTGCGGATTTCTTTGGCTCTTTCTTGACCTCCTTCTTGACCTCTGTAATCAAGATCCCCTTCAGTGTGGCAACGATTACTTGTATGCCCTCCATATATAGGGTATCCTCTCTGATCACCTCGATATACTCGGCATCCTCGTATGTGTCGGCCAGGTCCTCCTGTGTGACCTCATACTTGTCAAGTTGCTTTTGAATACTGAGCAACCTGGCCTCCACCTCCACTCTAGACGCCGAATCAAGGAATCCGTCAATATCAGAGGTTAAGACCGTCAAAGAGCCCTCAAGTCCAGCCCGACGCTTTTGTACACTTTTAGCCATGATTATACGGGATGGAAATCTATTGACGTTAAATCAAACTATCAATGCCAGACCGAATAAGTTGCGGCCAACAATACAGTACTCCGAGAAATCAAATAAATCGAGAGCCGAAAATAAAACACCCTCACGAAATGCGGAATAAGAATTGTGCGCAATGTAGACTAGCAATCTGGAGCTTTTCAATTTAACTCTTTACATAATAGTTATGAAATTATAGAATCATTACACCATAAGTTAAGAAAAGCCGGGAGGGAAATTTAGTACAATACAGTATAGGCCAAAAGTCTCCAGATGTCAAAAAGAGAAGTACCGTTTAAAGTTATAATAAATTCAAGAATTTTAAGAGAGAGAGAGCCTATAGGGTAATTGAAACAGGCTAAACTCAATGGGTACCGCTAATTTTATATTATTAAATTTAATAAATGTGAAAATTGTACACAAGAAAAGTTCATCTCAAGAAGTCACAAGGAAAAAAGTTTTGAGTTGGATTAACACACACTCAGCCTATCAGCTATCATATTACCCCGCCTTCAGGGCACACGACGAGAGTAGAATTTAGAATGACATGTGAATCAAATAAAGAAGTTATTGGACAGTGTAAATTTGATATAGAATGAATAACCTTAACTTTTGAAATTATTATACAGTACAGTATGGATGATTTTAATCTTAGTGCCAATCAATTGTTATAATTTGGGCCTAAAGGTTTTACAATCAAAATTTAAATAATATACTGTACCGATTTGAAGGATTACTAATCTAGGCTATACTGATTTTGTTGATCAACTCTAACGTCATGGTGGGCAAACATCTCGTCGTATGACCTGGCGACCAAGGCATATTCGTCTTGCATAAAGCACCGACGACAGGTGGCCAGGATCTCCGAATAGAGACGCTTTGATGCCTCGTGCGTGAGGTGTACCCCGTCGGGACTGAAGTCAGCCTCAGAGGTATTCATTGACTGATAGCGCTCCCGGGTGAATGGGATATGGCGCTTTAGCCATCGGTTAACCGGATTTCTAATGCGGTTAAACTTGTCCGTAGAGACCCCTCGTGGAGCCTGCCGCTTCTCTACCCCAATCACCCGGACTTTTCCCCCCGAGAGCCGCACCACCTCCTCAGCTAGGACCTCAATCCCCTCCGCAATTCCTCTCGGACTGACCCCGCTCCTTATCTCATTTCCTCCTATCACCAAGAAGGTCAAGTCGGGCTTCAGCTCTAAAAACTGACCCCAGGCTTCTGTTGATCTCAAGGTGCTGACGCGGGCACCTGGGGTGGCCAGAGGAGTCACGGAAAAGAAAGGCCTGTGGACGGCTTGGTCCACGTACAAATCCCTGACGTAGGAGTGGCCCAAAATTGCCACCTTCCTAATCGGGCCTGGGTACGCAGGCCTATCAACCACCGCAGGATAATCTTCCCCTACCCCACGACCCGCGGCACCATGACGCCAAAAGCCCTGGGCCATGAGGGACAGACGAAATATGGCACAAACAAAAATTAACCACGTAGGCCACGCCACCACCAACCACAAAAAAAGGGGGGGAGGGGGGGGGCAAACTAAGTGAAAGGTCGAAGGACCAATTATATGGCTAATTTAGATAAGTGGACTGTATATTATTGATATTGAAGAAACATTAACCATATAGAATATAAATACCCTTTGATGAACTCAGCTGGTGATTGGAGGATGGCGGAAAATAGGCTAGATGACTCGAAGTGGTTAGTATAGTAAACAAAGTATGAACAGAGGCTACAATAGGCTAGGATAGGCTAGATATTTACGTTAAGTTTGTGCTAACTAACAAAGATGATGATGTAATGACTATATGGAATATGAGATGAAAGTGAAGCGAAAACACCTGATTATGAAACTATAGGAAGAAGGCTTAGCGTGTGTAGCTGGGACGGAGGTTGGTTGGAGAGTGCGCGAGCGCGTTATGTTTGTCTCTGTCGTGACATACCGCGCACGCGCATAACATATGTAAAATGTATCTCATCTTCTTTACAATGAGATACTTATAAACAATCTTAAATAATACAAATATATATATATATATATATATACCTGTATATGGGAATTATAATCCTACAATACTTTCCCATATACAACTATAGAATAATATATTCTACCAAATCATGGAACGTTCGACCAAGGTTATGGAAGCGTTCAACTTAAGACTACGGAATGATACGTAACGCTACATCAACCCAGATTACGTAACATCGAGACTGTTCATACTAGTTTGAGTACACTAAGTATGGACATATATGTCCATATGATGATGATAATACAAATACAGTAGTAATGTACCTTTGTAAATTGCGAAACGAACTGCATCCAGCTACCGTATGCAGCCATTTTGATACCAAGTCTTGGTTACGCTACCCTGCCAGTTAGCAACGACATTTTCATTCTCACTCCTTAGATTTTTTTCTTTTCTATCTATCGATAATTTTAAAGGTGTAATATCTCCATCATATCAAAGGCTCACCCTAAGGGTGATAGAGTAAATTAGTCTTATTTTTGTCTCCCGAATTTGCCATTAAATTTATGAAAAGGGTTACTGAATCACCCTGTATATACACTATATATATATATACACATTGTATATACTGTATATAAACCGATTTTACCTAAGATATTCAATACTACTTGCAGAATTCTATGTTGCAAAGCTGCGTATGCATTTTTTTTGTTTTTGGTAATGCGAAAACTGCACACCTACTTTATTATAATTGTTATTCTTATATGTTTTCTAATTTCCCTCTTTCACCTCCTTCCCTCTTATATATTCTAACTTCCCTCATCCTCTGTCTGCTTTAATTGTTCATATTCCTCCTTCTGCTTCTTCCAGTCCCTCCACTCATCGGCCTTTACCTTCTTCCTCTTCTCCTCTTCCTTCTTACTCGCTCACTCCTCTTAATCTCCACCTCTCCTCCCTTACCTCGCTTCACACTTGTCACTGTTGGGCAGGTGTGTGGGGAGGACAGGTGAGACAGGTCTGTGGGGAGGACAGGTGAGACAGGCAACAGATAGAGAACATGGGGAATGGCTGTTAGAAGTATTAGGAGAAAACAGAGCCTGGAAGAGGATATGAAAGGAAGGGCAAGAAGTAAAGAGGCAGATGGAAGACAAGGGACTATATAGTTATATAGATACACTGACCACACAGACCTTGCAGTGCCATGGAGGTGGTCTGGAGTTACTTCTAGTAGTGATTTATTATTTATTAATTAGTAATGATAGAACATTCTCAAAAGAGGAAAATTGAACACAAATATAGTAGTGATGGTGGATAGAGTAGCAGTTGATGAAGTAGATAATACAGATGATGGGCATGTAATTAATAACTGTTCGGTAAATATGGATAAATGATAAAGTCAAAGTGACAGGTATTACAAAGGGTGAGGAGTCCAGTAGAGATGGTGGTCAGAATGGAGACAATATAGATGACAGTAATTGTAATGGATAGCTTGGACAAATACACAACCTAATATGAATCCATATGTTAATACAATACCAAGTTTCGGTTGTTTAATTAGAAGTGTTTGTTTACATTTGTAACAACAGGCAAACATTAAGGTATTTGGAATATACTCGTTTACAGCGAAAGCAACAGAATCACTTTGATGATGTCAATTGCATCTAATGTACCAGTAACATGAAGGTAATATTATTGCACATGATCATTAAAGAAAATAACATGATTAATGCAGAAGTAATCACGAAACAATGTAATACTGAAAAATAACTCGTCAACTACATATACTGTAGACATGACACGAGGAATCTGCATATTTTTCAAGAGATATCAATATATAGGGATGCATAAAAGTGGAAATATATGAAGAGTATTAAATTAATTATACAAAAATAGGGGAAACTATAAAGAACGCTAAAGACAGAAGACGAAAGAGAGGAAAACTCATTAGGATTCCGTAGACGGAATAACAATACAGAACATATATAAGCTTATTACATGTTTCGACTAAATACATTATTATATAAAGGATGATCGAATAACAAACATTTGAAATAATACCTAGGACATAATATTTATCCCTTCTTCAAATACTTTCAAGAAAAGTCTATATTTGTCTTGAACCATTTCCAGGCTTTCTAGTTCCTTTATAATGTATACTTTAAAATGTTGTTTCAATGATTTAAAGTTAGTTTTACCAAAGTTAATTGTATCTGTTATTTTATATCCTTCATTTCTCTCCTCAGTTTTCCCCATATCCATCTCCAGTTCTAAAATTGCATGTGTGTGTGTGTGGGGTGGGGGTGGGGTGGGGGTATGCATGTGTGTCTATGTGTGTGTGTGTTTACCGGTATTTACCACTTTCTTGTCATACCAGGCAAATAATAACCGAAGTAAAACAAACTACAAATGCTGACGTTTCCAAATACAGTGGTATAATGAGTAATGGACCATACCTTAGGCCAGCAAATCGTAAAGGTTATATTGTGGAACTACATAAGAGAATAGTAACAGTAATTCATTACCGCTGTCACCATAACACGTGACCCATCATACTGAATTACGTCAATGATTCACAGCCACATACTGTACACCCTATATGCACAGTATCTTACTCTGACAAACACTCGTATACATACAGACACACAGACATCTACGGTGGCCGAACGTGCTTAGTCAGTGCTCCCAACTCCCTCGGGGGTATGTACGCTCCCGTTAGCAGCCAAGATCAGTCTGTTGATCCCTTAGGATACGATCTAAGTTAAGTCTGTGTATTTTCAGCCTCATTGGCTGGCTGTCGACTTGAATAAACTGATTATTATATTTCATTAGCATTACACACACACACACACACACACACACACACACACACACACACACACACACACCGTAGCCTAGTAGGTAGAGCTCTCGTCTCACACACGAGGGGTCGGGGGTTCAATCCCCGGCCGGGCGGAGACAAAATGGGCTTGTCTCCTTTCATGTGTTAGCCTCAGTTCACCTAGCTGTAAATAGGTACCTGGAATAAGTGGACGACGTTGTGACGTCCCATCTGGGGTTGGCAAAACTGGTACAAGGCTAGATGGGTATCATATGGTTCACCTAAGCTGATGGCTACCTAAGCCTTCGGGCGAGACGGTACCGTCTATAGTGAGAATGGTACCATATAGATCCACCCTAAGCCTTCGTTTCCAATGTCGCCAATTGGCTAAAAATACAGACTACACACACATCCACAGCCATTCCAACAGTACATAAAACACTTAACATCCATTTCACGCAATACATTCCCAGTTAAGGAGGCGCGATAATAATGAGCTTAGCTCGCATTGCGTGGATTCCCCTTGACGAACAAGTAACTGAGTAACACACACACATACACACACACACACAGATGCTTCCATATATTATTGTTCCACGTTATGGGGCAGTTCGCAAAGTTTTATTAAATATCCAGCATGATTATATTTATATTACAAGCATACCTACTAGTCTACACAACTTTGAAAATAAATAAATAAATACAAAATAAAAGAAGAGACATTGAACAATGATTGATGAATTACATTAACTCAGTCTATGTAACTAAATGGATACCTTAGTGCCAGAATTACTCAACATATATTATTCCACTTACTACTGCAAGTAAATGTAAAGCACGCAATCCTCCAAAATGGCGCTTTAATGAAAAGTTGTGCAATATCACCAGACTAAAGTAGTACCAACCGACACTTACGTATGTTACCATGACAACGGTACCCACCAGCACAGGGTCACTCACTCACTCACTCACATGACCTCACTTTACATACTCTTTCCCAAGAGCTCACCCAACCACTCACTCACACTACAACTGTACTTTGCAATACATAAGAAGCAGTAACTAGTACGCTAGAATAGTTTGTTGTAGGTGTCATAATTATAGAGGAACTTATGTTGGATATCTGCAGACATTGTGAATACAAACAATACAATATAGATAACACATTATTGCAAACCAGTGTTATGTGAGCTGTCTCTGCGAACGTGAAAGAATATGCTAAAACCGTTGTCAGTATAACACAAATCATAAGTACAGTAGGCTATTCACCTTGCACTTGCATTGTTTTTTTTCTTCTAAATTTATATATTGAAATCCTACAATGCATATAACTATTACGGCATATATTTAGAATAATGTTGTAGAATATATGTTGTCTTGAACTACCATGTCAGAGTATGATGGGCTCTGTGCATCTGTATTTGAAACATCAAAATCAGAGAGGCATAATAAATACAATAGGATATAATTATATATAATGAAACTTGGAACACAAAAACTTCCTAGGCATAGGAATATATCGGAGTCTTCCAGGGGAGGGACGAAATATTGCTAGAAATGCCGAGAACGAGGCTACTGCATCTCGCCGAATTCACCCCAATATCCAATGAATCAACACAGAGACAGGATGCAAATTCAATATCTGGAGGGAAAGACTAGGAGCAGGAGGGAGTAGTCATGGACAAGAAAACTAGATAGGAAAGTGAGGGATGAACCAACACAAGGTAGAGAGGGGGAGGGTTGAAACTAGGAAAAGAGGGATGAACCAACACAAGGTAGAGAGGGGGAGGGTTGAAACTAGGAAGAGAGGGATGAACCAACACAAGGTAGAGAGGGGGAGGGTTGAAACTAGGAAGAGAGGGATGAACCAACACAAGGTAGAGAGGGGGAGGGTTGAAACTAGGAAGAGAGGGATGAACCAACACAAGGTAGAGAGGGGGAGGGTTGAAACTAGGAAGAGAGGGATGAACCAACACAAGGTAGAGAGGGGGAGCGTTGAAACTAGGAAGAGAGGGATGAACCAATACGAGGTAGAGAGGGGGAGGGTTGAAACTAGGAAGTGAGGGATGAACCAACACAAGGTAGAGAGGGGGAGGGTTGAAACTAGGAAGAGAGGAGTGTAAAGGGAACAGTATTTGGATGGTGATTAGGCTAAGAGAGAGAGAGACAGTGTGTGTGTGTGTTAAATGAAATGGACCCTCAGGGGAGCATAAATGGGGAGGAGGGGGGGGGGGGGGGTAGTCCCACATAGAGCACAGGGGACTGGACGAAATATGAAATACCCAGTTGAATATGGCCATGGAATGTCCACTGAGGATAATCACTACGAAAGGTATGTTTGTGGGATTCTAGATTTGGGAGGTTAAGGAAGGGTCCTGGGTGTCAATAGGTAAACAATTATATTCCTAAGGATGGAGGGCCTCTATCATGAATATCCAAAACATGACTTTATATGCCAACCAAATAGGAAGAACAACTTGTTAATGGTTATCCTATCCAATTTGTTTGCAGCGACGGTCTTTTGCTTTTGTTTTAGTTACACAATTATCTTTATAGCGAATAAGTTTTGTAGCCAATATATTGCAAATATTCCTCGTATTGTCCCAAGGAATGTCTATATCCCTGATGTTTTTGTTTTCCTTATATTCACCAACACACGTGTGCCAATATTATTTCCTAGCCCAAAGGTTTTCACTCTCTCTGTATTAGTGTGCAATATTATCGAAATCTAATAGGCTTACTACTCAACCAGATTATATTATAATATTTTTGGTTTACGAGTATGTCTGCATTAAACACCTTTTGTATACAACAAGAGTTTTTTTTTTTATCTAAAGCATTTAGTACTAAAAAACTAGCATAAACATTACATACCATACAGGCCTATATTTATAATCAATCAAATTCAATATATTTCAAAACACGACATTTCGCACTTTTGCCATTATTTTACCAAACAGATTTCGTTCAAATGTAGGTTCTCTGGGCTTCATACTAAGAAGGCGTACGGTCCGAACGGTGTTCCTCCTGTTGTACTCAAAAACTGTGCTTCCGTGCTGACTCCCTGCCTAGGCAAACTCTTTCGTCTTTGTCTCTCCTCTAATGTCTTCCTTTCTTGCTGGAAGTTTGCTCTCATTCAACCTGTCCCAAAGATAGAGCAGGAGCCCGGGGGGGTCTGGTTAGCTGGAAAGGCAACCAATTTTCTTTCCCACCAAAGTAGCACCTATCGATGCTAATGTATGGAACTGGACGACTGGCAGACTTGTTGTGGTGGATGTGGTCAGGAGAGTGGATTTAATCCACTCCAAAAAATTATCTAGATCAGCTTTGCACAGTAACCCATTCTAAATAACTGTAATAGGCATTCCATACCCCAATGTATGAAACATGGTTGATGACAGCAATTTTTCATTCGGGGGTTGCCCCTGCCAGCCACCATTATTTAGCCCCTCAAAGCTGATCTAGATCAGCTATTGAGGTAACCACTTCAAATCACTTGCAAAATCTTCTGCAGGGTCCCAGGTATCATGAATGGCCAGTGCCAGTAAATTCCAGTGGTGGGGTACCCCTGCCAGCCATGCCCAAAAATGGCAAAACCCCAGAACTGAGTTAGCTCAGCTCATGAGGTAACCACTTAAAATCACTTGCAAAATCTTTTGCAGGGATCCAGATACTATGAATGGCCACTTCCAGTAATTTCCAGTAGTGGGATACCCCCGCCAGCCACCATTAATTATCCCCTTAAAGCTGACCTAGATCAGCTCATGAGATAACCACTTCAAATAAGTTGCAAAATCTTCTGCAGGGTCCCAGATATCATGAATGGACACTTCCAGCAAATTCCAGTGGTGGGGTACCCCTGGCAGCCACACCCCAAAATGGCAAAACCCCAGAACTTGCCTAGATCAGTTCATGAGAAAACCACTTCAAATCACTTGCAAATAAACACTAAATAGCACACCCATCACTAACATCAACAATGCTGTTCACACATTCAACACAACTGTCCAAAACGCTTACAAGAAACAAATTCCAAGAGGTAACAGAAAAAGACACAACCCCTACTTTACACCAGAAATTCAAGACCTCGTCAGACAACACGACTCGCTGAAACACTTACTAGCAACCCACACATAGGACATCGCACAACAAATCCAAGCACTTAACAAACAGATTAGCAACACAATACTAGAATAACAAACAGTAAATTGGAATAACTACAACCAAACACTTGATCACAAAACAGAACCCCCAAAACTATAGGCCTACAAAGCACAAAACAGCATCACACTTTCCAACAGCAACACAACAAAATCACATGTTGCAATCACAACAACAGAGTTTATTCCTTCATATAAACAACAAGCAAACAATCTCATTAATCACTTCCCTCATGTCAGCCACCTAAGCCCCCATCAAGACGACGACCCTGGTTATGCACCCTTCACCAACAACCAGGCAAAGCACATCATCAACAATCTCAAGCACTCACCTGCTTGTGGTCCAGACAACATAAGCAACATACACCTTAGACACCTAGGACCACAGGGCATACAAGCACTCACCTGCTTGTGGTCCAGACAACATAAGCAACATACACCTTAGACACCTAGGACCACAGGGCATACAAGCACTCACCTGCTTGTGGTCCAGACAACATAAGCAACATACACCTTAGACACCTAGGACCACAGGGCATACAAGCACTCACCTGCTTGTGGTCCAGACAACATAAACAACATACACCTTAGACACCTAGGACCACAGGGCATACAAGCACTCACCTGCTTGTGGTCCAGACAACATAAACAACATACACCTTAGACACCTAGGACCACAGGGCATACAAGCACTCACCTGCTTGTGGTCCAGACGCAACATACACCTTAGACACCTAGGACCACAGGGCATACAAGCACTCGCCTGCTTGTGGTCCAGACAACATAAACAACATACACCTTAGACACCTAGGACCACAGGGCATACAAGCACTCACCTGCTTGTGGTCCAGACAACATAAACAACATACACCTTAGACACCTAGGACCACAGGGCATACAAGCACTAACCTGCTTGTGGTCCAGACAACATAAGCAACATACACCTTAGACACCTAGGACCACAGGGCATACAAGCACTCACCTGCTTGTGGTCCAGACAACATAAGCAACATACACCTTAGACACCTAGGACCACAGGGCATACAAGCACTCACCTGCTTGTGGTCCAGACAACATAAGCAACATACACCTTAGACACCTAGGACCACAGGGCATACAAGCACTCACCTGCTTGTGGTCCAGACAACATAAACAACATACACCTTAGACACCTAGGACCACAGGGCATACAAGCACTCACCTGCTTGTGGTCCAGACAACATAAACAACATACACCTTAGACACCTAGGACCACAGGGCATACAAGCACTCACCTGCTTGTGGTCCAGACAACATAAGCAACATACACTTTAGACACCTAGGACCACAGGGCATACAAGCACTCACCTGCTTGTGGTCCAGACAACATAAGCAACATACACCTTAGACACCTAGGACCACAGGGCATACAAGCACTCACCTGCTTGTGGTCCAGACAACATAAACAACATACACCTTAGACACCTAGGACCACAGGGCATACAAGCACTCACCTGCTTGTGGTCCAGACAACATAAGCAACATACACCTTAGACACCTAGGACCACAGGGCATACAAGCACTCACCAACATATCAAAATACAGTTATTCATACACCACAATACCAGACATCTGGAAGCATGGTGTCATCATTACATTCCCCAAACACAACAAAGACCCCAAGCTGCCCTCCTCACACTCCCTTGCACCCCCTCCAAAGTCTGAGAATGCCTCTTACTACAACTGACCACACACGCTCTACCCATAGCTCCACCACAATATGGCTTCAGGCCACTGCAATCCACAAACACCCTTCTTACAGGCCTTACACAAAGAGCTTTTGACGGCATCAACTCAGCTAGACCACCACACTGATCACTACTTGCCACACTCGACTTTAGTAAAGCCTTCGATGCCATCCCCCACCACAACCTAACAAACAAAATCTACAACACAAACATGCACAATAATAAAAAAAGGTGGCTGGCCAACTACCTAGCAGGCAGATGTGCACACGTATCATTTGCCAGTCAGTCATCTAATATCAGAAACTTCACAAACAGAGTCCTGCAAGGATCCGTCCTGTCACCCGCACTCTGCAATCTATGCATGCAGGATATACCTACACCCCATGCATCCCAAATAAATATAGCTTCCTACTCAGAAACACACACCAAGACCCAGACAAAGCAACACTTCTCCTTCAACCCTATCTCAACACACTACATGACTGGTGCACTACAAACAGACTCAAATTAGCACCAGCCAAATCCACTGCAACCCTCCTCACAAGCTGGATGACCGAATATAAAAAAAACAGCACCTCACCATAAACAACACTCCTCTAACACACACACACACACGCACAAAACCCTAGGAGTAACATATGATACTCTAATGACATTCAAACAACATATCACAAACATGAATAAACTGACACCCAGACTTAACACCCTCAGGTCACTTGCCCACACAATATTTGAACACAACATAGAAACTACCAACACAGTATACAAACAATACATAAGGTCAGTGATGAAAAATGCAAGCCCTGCCTGGGATTCTAACCTAACTGAAAAACACCACAAGCCCTTTGCAGACTATTCAAAGCAAACCCTAAAAATCAACACAGGTTGCACAGCTACTACACCTACAGATCACCTACCGGTACATCAAGAAACCAAAGTCTCAAAGTCAAAGACCAACTGGGCATGAGAGGCACTCAATTCCTGGCTGCAGCCTCCACAAACCAACACCATCCACTACACTACATGGCAGCACACCCACAGACACCAAGCCATATCAAAACAACACCCAGCACATGGTATCACACACAAATACAGTCATCTCTCCGTCCCTGCCCACCCCGAACCAGTTTCCAGAAGCACATCCACATTCATATCTCTCGCCGTTCTATCCAATCACTCATAGACAACACGCAGTTGCAGGCACGACCTCCCGAAATCCATATTTCTGAATCCTCCCTTCCTCGCGAGTCCACCTGGCCAGGCTGAGATGTGGGCACCATCCACATCTTACCTCTTCTTAGCTATCAGAAGAGACTGGATATCGCCATCGTCGATGCAACACGGCACCCCATACTACACAATCACTTATGCCAACAACATAATCTACACTCCTTGAGAGCTCTGTGGGAAAGCCCAATCGTGGCCATGGCCTTCCTTAGGGACTTGGGGATGTTCGGCCAGGCACCTTAGGGAACAACAACAACAACAACTTACAAACTATTCTGCAGGGTCCCAGATACCATGAATGGCCACTTCCAGTAATTTCCAGTGGTGGGGTACCCCTGCCATCCACGCAGAAATATTTAATGACAACATTTGGGAAACGCATTATAATAAAGCTGATTTGCGCCAAAATCACATGCAGGATTAGTAAGAAGGGCACCTTGGAATCAAATCTACAATATCACCCTTCATGTTGTAAAAGTTATACTGCCGTCAAACGCCCAAAGGGAACCCCATCAAGTGAATCCCCGTCAATTAAAAAAGCTTGCATCGGAACCAGGAGTGCCAGTAATATTCCCAAGTTTGACCAACAGGGTCTATTGAATATTCTGTGGCAAGAGCTGGAAAAAGAGAGGTGGCAAGGAAGACAGCAGAGGTTCTCCTGCATTGACCTTGTACCATTTTCCTCGGTTATATCCATCTCTCGGTTCCTCAGCAGAGTTATATGCGAATCACCTTGATCCATCATAAGTGATCTATAAAAATCCTTGTTTACACAAGCTATCTCATTATCACATACAAGCAGCACCTGCAAAGAGTCAAGATCAGTGAATTAGTGGAGTAAATTATATTAGTCCGCTCAACTGGCAAACAATAATTTGATCTTGTCCTACAATGATTAGGTACCGGTATACAAGCAACATGACCTGCACAGGTACCCTACTTCCGTTTATTGCTCTACAAATAAAGAGATGAAAAACATCGGAGATAAACCTTAGACCTCACTACATGATAAAATAGATCTATGCTCATATCATTTATGTAAACAGGATAAATGATCTATTTCCAGCAAATCTCCATGTCAATTGAGGGGAAATATCAATGTAGAACATCTATAGCAACAGGTTCCTGTCAACCCACTATTATATATTTGGGACCCTGCACAATAAGCTGCACTTAATTTCAGGTGGTTACCTTGTGAGCTACCAAGGTCCGTTCTAGGGCTTTGCAATTTGGGCGTGGTTGACAGGTACCCCACCACTGGAAATTACTGGAAGTGGCCATTCATGATATCTGGGACCCTGCAGAAAAGTTTGCAAGTGACTTGAAGTAGTTATCTCATGAGCTAATCTAGGTCAGTTCTGGGGTTTTGCCATTTTTGGGCATGGCTGGCGGGGGTACCCCACCACTGGAATTTACTGGCAGTGGCCATTCATGATATCTGGGACCCTGCAGAAGATTTTGCAACTTATTTGAAGTGGTAACCTCATGAGCTGATCTAGGTCAGCTTTAAGGGGATAATTAATGGTGGCTGGCGGGGGTATCCCACTACTGGAAATTACTGGAAGTGGCCATTCATAGTATCTGGATCCCTGCAAAAGATTTTGCAAGTGATTTGAAGTGGTTACCTCATGAGCTGAGCTAACTCAGTTCTGGGGTTTTGCCATTTTTGGGCATGGCTGGCGGGGGTACCTCACCACTGGAATTTACTGGCAGTGGCCATTCATGATATCTGGGACCTTGCAGAAGATTTTGCAAGTGATTTAAAGTGGTTACCTCAATAGCTGATCTAGATCAGCTTTGAGGGGCTAATTAATGGGGGCTGGCAGGGGCAACCCACCAATGAAAATTGCTGTCATCAACCATGTTTCATACATTGGGGTATGGAATGCCTATTACAGTAATTTAGGATGGGTTACTGTGCAAAGCTGTTCTAGATCATTTTTGGAGTGAATTAAATCCACTCTCCTGGCCACATCCACCACAACAAGCCTGCCAGTCGTCCAGTTCCATACATTAGCATTGATAGGTGATACTTTGGTGGGAAAGAAAATTGGTTACCTTTCCAGCTAACCAGACTTCCCGGGCTCCTGGCCTAAGAAGGGTGACAGCTCTCAACCCTCCAACTATCGTCCAATTGCTCTCATATCTTGTATCTCTCAAGTGTTTTAAACTACTCTTGCATCCAAATTTCTTAAGCATCTCTCTTCTCATAATCTACTCTCAGATCGCCAGTATGGCTTCCTTAAGGGTCACGCTACTGGTGATGTTGTTTCATATCTTACTAACTCTTGGTCATCCTCCTTTCGGGACTTCGGTGAGACCTTTTCTATTGCACTAGACAAATCAAAGGCCTTCGATAGAGTCTGGCACAAATCATTAATTTCTAAACTACCCTCCTTCGGTTTCAATCCCTCCATATGTACCTTTGTCTCTAATTTCCTTTCCGGCCGTTCCATAGCTGCGGATGTGGATGGCCATCGCTCACTTCCTCATCCTATCAACTCCGGTGTTCCTCAGGGCTCTGTCCTATCCCCCATTCTCTTTCTAATTTTCATAAATTAATGATATTCTCAACTGTACCTCCAGTCCCATCCATTCATACGCAGACGACTCTACCTTACACTACACAATTAGTTTTCCTGAACGCCCCAGCCAGCAATCCCTCAAAGACAAACGTAATGCAGCCATGCAACACTTATCCTCTGATCTAACTACTATTTCCAATTGGGGCAGAGAAAACCTAGTTACCTTTAATGCTTCCAAAACCCAATTTCTTCATCTTACTACCCGTTCGGAACCTCCAGAGGACTATCCCTTACACTTCAACAATACAAACATCAATCCTTCATCTTCTCTCAATATTCTCGGTGTCTCCTTTTCTTCTGCTCTCACTTGGAAGGACCAAATTATCAGTCTTGCTAAGGCAGC
>JBAKBP010038197.1:0-16448 GCA_037953745.1 Lithodes maja
GCGTGCACTAGAATAACTGTCCCCTACTAACATGCACTAGCATGTAGCATACAAGATGTTCATGATCCAGTAGATACCTAATAATACACATGGAAGGAACATAAATAGTAGTCACTTATTATAATAATGAATCTATACTTGGAATAACTAAAAGGTTGCAGGCAACAGTACTGCGCCGGTAGCCTACTACCGCATAGGCTACTTCGCTTCTCTCACTCTGTCTCCCCTCTGAGTCCGTATGCGCCCTACGCAACGGAACTCCGGACACAGCAGCAAAACGACAGTGCAGTTAATTGATACATGAAAGTATTAATAGTGTTGTCTTGTGTGTGAGTAATGTGTATTGTAAAGTGTTATATACATAAACTTAAAGAGAGCTGCAATGCATAGTAAAATAAAGATATCACCCACTCATCATCCCCATGTGTTCTAGCTAGCAGGCCAAGTCACAGGAACAACGAGTCCCAGCACCGAAAGCGAGAACCCAGGAAAAGACTGCAGAGAACACAAGGACAGATAAATTACGTTACTCTACTATACCGGCACTACGAGCGAGCTGTAGTCTCTGGTACTGCACTCGCTCCTGGCTCGGTAGGCAAATCAAGGCTAAGTCCTCGCCCCTCTACAGACAACTCCTGGGCATGGTTGGGCTCTTACACATGGCACTAGTCTAGTCACAAATTGGATGATGAGCTGGGCATATAACTCGTGAACATGTAGAACGTTCACCAACTATCCTCATCAAGAAGATCGCTGTTCACATTAACCCCTTAAATCTAATACATGTAAATATATGCTTGTCCTAAGAGTAATACGAGAGGTGAGTGCTGAAACTCCTTTAGGACCTCAAGGGAAGGGTATACATTTAAATAGAGAGAAGAATGAAATGAGAGTAATGTCGTCAGAGAGAAAGAGTGCAACCGTGAGAAATTGGGAGAGAGGGCAAGGGATGTTAGAATCTCAAAGGTTCTAGGCAACCTGGTCATAGAGCACACAGCGAGCCTCCAGGCAATGTGCTGTATGACAACATGGGCAGCCCAGGCAGCATAGGCAGGCGGCAATGTACTACCAACCCTGTCGCACCTAGCTATAAGCGCAGGGCTGCCAACCGGTCCATACGTCTGGCAACCACCCCCCCGGCAGCGTGGCGCACCGCTACCCTCTCGCTCTGAAGTCCAACTCACTCTCTCTCTCTGAATTCCCATTGTCTTATCTATCAACTTCTCTATTGATACTACATATTAAATGGAAGGTCTCGACATGGCTTAAAACAAAACCCACCACTGGTTAGCACATGACGAGACCTTTGCAGAGATACAAAGAACATAGTTATACGTTGTCACACTCAATATAAGCAGCCAGCACGGTACACGGTACCGCACCGTGGCGGTACAGTGGAGTACCAAGGAGTACAAACAGGTTGCGTTGCCACGCACCACTGGGTGCGTCACACGGTCTAGTAGGAGTTCCGAGACAGACGGACGACGACGACGACAGACATTTTTTTCGTGTGGTACCCACTATACGGGGGGGGGGGGGGGGGGGGGGGCGGTACCAAACTCTGCTTACGCAGAGTTGATTATATAAGTTATGACAAATGTGTCATCAAAATGTATTTATCATCATTAGTCGATTTTTAGGAATATAATAAAAGATGGTGCTTTGTAAATAATAATTATCCATGCATAACCAAAATATTCAGAGTACATCGATTTCAGCAACACAAAATAATGTCATGTATTACAATATATTATATGATCTCAATAGAAAGGAGAAAGGTTGATCTACAAGATTGCCTCCGCAAAACCCACAAGCAAAATATCGTCCATATATAGCCCGGATGTGGACTATTTTGTTTTGCTATTGCAACAAATTTCAACTTTGCACCATCAAAAATTAAACAAAGTCACTAACAACAATAAGTGTTGATACATGAAATTAATGAAACTATTTGTCATGCACTTTCCAAAAATTAAAGTCATAATTTGTCTATTGTAAATAGTTGTGTGTACATTGTGTTGAGGCTGCTGACTGTCTGTTGTGGTCGGAGTTGTTATTGTGTTGAGACTGCTGACTGTCTGTTGTGGTCGGTGTTGTTATTGTGTTGAGGCTGCTGGGTTTCTGTTGTGGTTGGTGTTGTTATTGTGTTGAGGCTGCTGACTGTTGTGGTCAGCGATGTTATTGTTGTGAGGCTGCTGACTGTGTGTTGTGGTCGGTGTTGTGTTGAGGCTGCTGACTGGCTGGTGTGGTCATTGTTATTTTGTTGAGGATGTGGACTGTCTGTTGTGGTCGGTGTTGTTATTGTGTTAAGGCTGCTGACTGTCTGTTGCGGATAGTAGAAGGAGATGTTTGTGAGAGCTAGCTGGATTAAGCTCTGTGTAGGTGAAACAGAAACAGAGGGGGAAGCTAGACATATGGTACAGGAATTCCAGCAACTCCTTATCACATGCAAGGCCTTCCGTGTGCATTGCCTTGCTCGATTGGTGTCTACAATCTCCCCATGTAATCAGGTTCCTACAGTTTTCCTTCCAGCTACTCATAATCAACCTTTGCATTACATACATTTCGACCACTTGAGTTTGTTTGATATCCTCAACGTTTATCATATGTTGTGTGTGGAACCTGACCATGACAGCTGTCCCCTTCCATGTTCCAGGCAGCTGCACTTTACCTGCCAGTGTTATACGGCACTCTCCCAACCCCAGACAATGGACTAATTATTATCTTCTTTAGTCTTAGTGGTGGTCTGGTCCACCACTGACATCCTTCATGTTCATGGTAACACATTCTTGGTGAGTGAAAAAGAGAGAAAGATAGAGAGAGAGATAGAGAAAAAGAGAGAGAGATTAACCCCCCCCCCCCAAAAAAAAAGGGCCGTTTGTAACATCAACTACCTGCCAGGCGGGCATGTTTACCATAAACGAGCTTCATTCAATGCTTTTTGTTCATGCATAAACAAGAGCCAGAGCGTAATACAATTATGTATCCGAGATAGGCCAATAATAGAGCTTTCCAATGACACCTGAATCATTCGTGTACGACCATGGGTTTTCCTGCAGCGATTGCGGAGTCGGAGGTGAAAATTCCCTAAATAAGGTAATTTCCTTGGGTTTTTTTTCCTTGTCTCGCGAGGCCGGGTGTGTGTAGGAAGGAGGCGGTGGTCCCAGTCGCGGCCCATTGGTGGTGCCGAGCGGTTAGAGCTCGCCTATCGTCCACCCAGCGCGCGGACTCTCTCTCAGAGTCCCTAACGTGCTCAAAATGCTGCTCGTTATACGACGGGTACCAGAGGATAGTCCATTTATGTCTCGCCCGTCATATGACGGGCACCGCGGTTTGAGTGTTAACACTAGATTAGCGGGCTAGAGGTTTATTTATATGTACCGCCCAGCGGGGTGTTTTTAGCCAAAATAGGGCTGTTTACGTGATCATTTTCATGCCTAAATAAGACCCAGAGCGTAAAACAAGTATCTATCCCTGAAAGGGCATAAACAGAGCTTTCCAATGACACCATAACGATCCTTTTATGATGGCTAGTTTTCTTGCAACAACCGCGCAACGCGAGTGCAAAAAGCATGTAATTCGGCACTTTCCCCATACAATTCCGTATATAGCGAGTGAGAGAGGGAGGGAGGGAGGAGGTGGGATTCGTGTCAGTAGGTTCGCCGCAGTGGTCTGGAGCAGTCATACGCTCGCTACTCTCCTGCCACCACTTGTCTCTCTCTCTCAGCAACATTACGTGCTGAAATTGCCACACGACCTATGTCGAGCGCCGCCAGATAGTCCAGATTTATTATACTCGACTTATGTTGCGCCCCGACAGTTAGGGGTTAATAATATCGATAATGGATGAATTTTCAACTTCAATTATAACCACGCTGATGATTCTGTGCGAGGGTTAAAAGTCACTTGATTAAAGTTAGTTTTCCTTCTGTACATGTATTACTAACATTTCCTATTATGAAGCCTATTTGAAATATGTCATTAACTTACTCTACATAAAAACAAGTATTTGTTTGACCCACTCCATGAGTATATTTAGATCAGTTAAGCAATCTTGACTTTAGTTTTTGTTTGAATCCATATGGACTATTATTTGCCAATGGACAATATTATATCATAACTAATGTTTAATTGTAGTTATTTACCAATTGCAAATGTTAAGCTAATAGATATGTTATTACTACATGGTGTTTGTATTTTGTTAAAATATAGGAGTTACTGTCGCCGTCTTTCAGTCGTTAGGTAACTGGTCAACATTAAGGTGGAACAATGGAGTTAAGAAGTATATGCGTGACAACGATATTGGATGGGAGGATGGGCATTGACTGACTGGGGACAGAGGTGCATGGGGGCGATTCATTTGTGGGCAGCCCTTTCGGAGATCATGACGTATGGCAATAGACAGTTAGATATAATTCATCTACTATATTTGCAAATTATGGGTAGAAGAGGTCGGGTCCTGCTGACTAGTTTATGTTCAAAGCATACATTTTTCTCCAACCATCTGATTTTTACCACCAGTTTGAGTAGTATCGTGTGATGTCTGTATGCTATAAAATTAAATATATTCCTCAGGATAATAGTTATGTTTCTGTTGGGAGTAGGGGTCAGTACCTGTTTTAGTTTGGTTATTGTTGGTGATATATTTATAAACAGGTTGGACTTGCCTTTTTTTTCTTTATCATGGTTTACCTAATTTCATGTTGTGATGTTCTTCCTGACTCTGTATAGGGATTTTACTTTCCTCTGGCTTTCGAAGATTGTCAACATATCATTATTTGATTATGTATTATTTCTATATTTTATATATTATGAAACCGGTTTGTGTCACTTATTACATTATTTATATTTATATATTGTTAGTCGAAAGAGGATTATTGCTTTTTTGGTGTGCGTTTTTCGCATATGGACTTGCTTATTTGGAAGAGTCATAACTTTGTTTTTTAATTACTATGTTCGCAGGTGTGGGAGACAACGTGTTAATCCGCTTGGTGGTTACAGCTTTGATTGCGGATTTGGGATGTGATTGGGGATTATTTTGTACTTTCTCGTGTAGTTTATATATAGCTGCGTTTAGCCCCCTGGCTTACAATACAAACAATGTGCTGTGCGGTGGATAACGTTGTGTTTATTATAATACTTCTTCCAAATGCATTAGCGTGATATATGAAAGTGACATGTGAAGTTGAGAGAGAGAGAGATAATATGCTTGGTAGTAACATTGCGGATATATGAATATACATTAAAATTATTTAGGTAAAAAGAAACGTGTGAGACAGGTAACTCTTATTATATGTGTCGATTTTCGTAACATAATTTAAGATAAACTAATTGACATGCCACTAATCACATTTTAATCTTAATAATTATGGTCAAAACGTTCTGGTCAAGGTTATGAATCCTAGAAGAAGACCGGAGTTCCACGAAAGCCAGTATTTTTATGGACATTCAAATGAAAAATTAATTTGGATTGTGTAAATATCAATTAATCAAAGAGTGGACATCACATTTGTGCATGTAGTCCATGAGCCAAGACCCGAAAATGCACCCACGGGTATCATTTGGGTGGGCAAATTCTAGTTGTGATTTTGGACTTGCTAGACATCTCTACTTCACAGTTTGGTATGATAACCATTGCGGACTGGTAGCTTAGTGGTAGTTATCATGCGTTGAATATGTGAACCTTACAATTGAAATCCGAGGATCGCGGACAGTATAGTGCAATTTCGGTATTTTGGGGCTCACTGTGCCTAAATAATTATAATGTACATTTTTCTTTGTATACATATCCCTAGTATAAAAATAATAATTGATTCACCTTAGGAATATGATGTTTATGTCTCCGCATTTGATGAAAATCAGGTATCCATGAAAGAAAGTCTTTTATTTTTCTGGCAAGAACAAAACATGTGATGTATATACAATTAAAATTAAATAACGAGCTTCTTTCTTATATCACAGATAATTTGAAGCACAAATTATCAGTCTTTCAAGTGTGAGGGATCCCTCCTTAGGATCAGTCCTCCATTTTAGTTGTCTGTTTCAGAGTCAGTCAGGTATGCTTCCGAGATCTTCATGTCAATGTCCTCGTCTTTGGGTTGATTGGCACATGTCTGCAACTTGCACATGATTGTACATTTCAATCCATTGCTCATGCACTGGCATTCCGGTAGCTTGCATCCACGACTGCACTTACAGGACAGCAGCTGCAGCACTGCAACAGGGGCTGGAGATCCCCTCATCCATTCAACGGTGAGCTGGCCATCGTCATTTTTGGCCCAGCCATGCTCGACTGGGCTTGGGACTTGTGGATGTTGCTGAAGACTGCCTCTCCAGATGCCAGCCTGATAGTTGGCATGCATGAAAAGGCAGTCCTTGCATGGTGGCATCTGGCTAGACTCAAGCTCCCCACACCTTGCACAGAAAAGTTGATGGCGGGCTGTATTGATGTCTTCTGTTGTCATGGATGTTATGCACAGTTTACATGTGAATGCTTGCAGCTTCTTGAATAGGTCCGTTGATAGTTCCCAAGACTGTCCCAGCTCGTGAAACACTTCTTGCCAATGCTCTGATCTCATGAGCTTTAACGCTCCAAGCTTCCCACAACCTTCGAAGGCACTCACCGTGTCACATGCTGTGTATGCGTGCATGCCAAACAGAGCAGTATAGACACTGTATCCCAAGGCCTTGCGTAGCTTGGTGATGTCAAGATACCTAACCCGGTTCTTCGTTCCGCATTTCTGGAACAAGGGACAGGAGTTATCAGCGGAGAATGCCAGGCATAGCACCAACACATCGGTGTCATCAGCTGTTATTACTACAGCACCGTAGCCTTCCTCTGCAGCATGAGCTGCATGCAAAATTATTCTTGTGTCAGCCTCTTCTTTGTTCGACTGCAGGCCTGCAACCACTGCCCACTGGTTCTTGGTGATGCACAAGCAGCTTTCCTCACTGGCAACATAGAGTTTCTTGTTATTCAGTTTGTCCCTCGGCTTGGGTGTC
This sequence comes from Lithodes maja, assembly GCA_037953745.1. Lineage (NCBI taxonomy): Eukaryota > Metazoa > Arthropoda > Malacostraca > Decapoda > Lithodidae > Lithodes > Lithodes maja. The sequence goes on from JBAKBP010038197.1 coordinate 7,003, forward strand.
TTCCACTCGGCCACCAGGAACCTTATGAGGTTGGCCTTGTTAGCCGAGCTGCTGAGAAACTTTCTCCATTGCTGTATCCGGTGACCTGGTGCAATGTTTCGAAACTGTATTCCTGTGGTGCACCCCCTGTTCACTCTCTCTGCATTTGTTATCGAGTCCTCCCGATATACATCAAAGACGACATCGATTCTCTCGCTCCTGGCTCCTTCATGTAGGATTTGAATCAGTACTGATTCTGCAAGTTGAGAGAATGTCTGGTAATTGCCCTTCATCTTCTGAACCAGACTCATCCCATCAATGATTGTAGCAGACAGCATAGGGATATTCTCTGCTGGTAAGACCTACTTCTCTAGCTCCCTGGCCAGAGCAGCTTTGTTTGTCTTTCTCAGCGTCCCGTCTCCATTGGCGAGTGCCCATGGCAATGGCACCTAGTGGGTGGGAAAGGACATCACTCATCTGGAGATGGCGGCTCTTTGCCACCAGGACCATGTGGGCGAAGAGCTTCCTGCCAGCCTGCAGAATGACCTTGTTTGGGTTGCTTGTCGATGGCTTCTTTCGGATATCTGAAAACGTCTTCAGCCTCTTCTTAGTTATTTTGTCATGGAACTGGGTCTTTGGTGTTTCGTCTTCAAGCCGGTCCTGCTTGAACGCCTCGTATGCTTTCGCGCCAATCTTGTGGGCATCAAGAAGGTCCCTTGCTACATCTGGAAGAGACAAGGTACCTGTCGAAATGCTGACAAACTCAGTTTCATTTGGGTTAAAAGGATTCATCCAGTCATCTTCAAGAAGCTTCTCAATGGACTGTACATCTGCTTCATCCCCGGTAATTCTAGGCATCAGCAGGTCTGGGTGGCTAAGGTGAGACCTCCCGCATCCCACCATCCTTCTGAGCTGTTTGAGGTAAATGCTGTGGTACTCAGAAGTTAGGTAGTACCTCTCCACAGCAGCCAGTTTCAGGCTGAAGCTCTTTGTGCCTCCTGCTGTCTGAGTATCTCGATTGACAGTTTCCTCAATAGTTTGATCAACCGGGATCCTGCCGAAGGGACTCTGGCTGCCAAGCTGGACGCTGAAGCCACCCTGCATGAACTGTTGGTGCACTTCTGGGTGATCAATGGACAGACGTGACATTGTGGCATAGTAGTATGGGGAAGCGTGCATAATTCAGCTTGTCATTATGCAAAGCACCATGGGATCATGGCACGGATTGATGCAAGGTGGAGCAGCCAATCCCCCTCTCTTGCTGCATGAAGCAAGACCAGCATGATCTCAGCCATGTTGAGGTAAGACACCCGGAAAGCTGCCAGAGGGTGGCCATCTCTGAGGGAGCCAAGGTACTCTTGGAACAGCTGGAGGATGCGAGTGAGAGATATATCATCCATGAGCTCTGTGAAGGAGGACTGGGACACCTCATCATGGAAAGTGGAGATGCTCCTGAGGGCTTCTTCCAGATGGTGAGCCACTACTCCGTGGTTGACTTGGATCCAAGGCAGAAACCCCTTCCAAGCTAGCCTCATCATCGCTCATACATGATTTTGTGAAAGTCTGACAGCACGGTTGTACTTGCGTCCTTCCATCACAGCAGTGATGGATCCTTCTGCAATCACGCCAGACTCCACACACAAGTCCCTCAGGCCAGCATCCTGAAACCTCTTCCCGATAGTTGATAGAAGGTTGCAAATGGTATGGAATGCCCCCATTCTCAATATTATGTTCTTGAACTTCTCATGCTTCCAAGTGATTTCTGCAGCCTTGGCGTAGAGGGCTTGGTCGAAGACGCAGACAATCTCCTTCAGTTCCAGGGTATCCATGATGTTTACAGTTTGGGTCAGGACTTCATTGACGGTCGACATCTCGGTCGCTGGGGCATTAATAGTAGGCAGATAGCTCACAGTGTCCTGCACCACATGCGTGTCATTACGGATGAGAATGTTGAATCCAGTCCAACTGCTGATGGTTTGGTCTTCTTCGGGGTTTGACAATTGAGTAACAGCCAGATCAAGTTCTTGACCCTGGCATCCTGGACCTGTTTGTCTACATCCACATCTAGAGTGACAGTGACTGAGGGCCCCACTCTCCGACCAGTGTTGTACATGGGGAGTGGTGCTGGTGGTGGGGATATGTCCTCTTCTTGGACTTTTTTATTGTCTTGGCTTCACCTTGTGGCATTGGTCCGATGATTCTTGGCTGCACAGCAATGCCGTTGACTCGATGCGATGTGCCCTCTCCACTAGTTGTCTCCTCCAAGCGGTCTATGTTGTCCTAGGCTAGAGTGGTGAAGACTCCCTGGTAGATGTTGCTTGGCAATGCCACGCCCATCTGGGATCGCTCCAGCTTTTGGAGGCACAGTGCTGTGTCAATTTCCTCAACCTGTATGTATGAAACACCATGGCCCAGTCGATTCAAGGTACGAATAAATTCTGTGTTCCCAGTCACAGACTTTACCGCAAAGGGCAGCATGATGTGCTTTGGTGGTTTGGTCTTGCCACCAGTGACGGTAAACACTAGATCACTGCCTAGGGAGGTAGTGAGACGTTCAACTCTTTCAGATGGCTGAGGATAGTCAGTCTTCCCTGTCAGCAAGATTTGCAGAAACTTGACGACAGATTGTGGGATGATATCTTTGTCCTGTTTCACATCAGGTGGCCATGTTTGGTTGATCTCATTCTGTTTTATTTCATTCCTCAAGAGTATAGCAGCTTTGGCAACCAATGCAACTGATTGAGCTCTCATAGCATCCAACTCAACCTGCAGAGCATGTGTTCTCACCACAAGGTCACTCTTCGAGAGACTGTTAGTGCACACTAGAAGTTTTCCGTTGTCATCAGGGCAGATGTGGATAGATTCTCCCAGCTCTTTTTCTATCTTGCGACGTAGATTTTTCCTAGACGAATTGGTGACCATACTGATGCCATGACAGGACATTGATTCCTCAAATCGTTGCCTGAGGGTTGCCATTGGCAAGTTGGCTCCTGATGTACAAAAAAAGCTCCTCATGAGCCTGTGTTTCTGCGGTCTTGTAATGATCATCAGCATTATCTTCAGCAAGTCCACTGCTTGCAACTGGCTTCCCTCTAGTGTAGGAGCGATAGCATGATCTGAGATAGTGCCCTTCTGCTGCAACAAGCTCCCTGCTGGTGATTGACAGCATTCTGTCATCTAGCTTCTTGACAGCTGCATCTCGTATCCTACTGTCTGCCCGCAGCTCAAAGCACTTGATCATGTCCTCCCAGGTCTTTTGACCTTTGATGTACTTGCTGGTTTTGTCACAGAAAATACACTTCTCAAGAACTCTCAACGTGCTTGGAGTAACGCGTGGTGGTCTGGCTGAACTCCCTGCAGCCTGTAACTTCGGGACATAGGCATCTAGTAGTTTCTTTATGGTGAAGATGCTCCTGCATTTCGTGTGGTACCAAACCTGAGGCACCTCCCCTTCAGGTGTTGTTCTTGCGAGGCCCAGGAGGTCAGCATGGTTCGTTATCTCCGCCGCCCTGACCAATGTCTTCCAGGAGTCCACGTCTCTGGGTGACACCAGCTCAGAGGTGTCATCGGTGCAGTGGATGGCACATTCCTCAGGTTCCATTCGTTGCCTTTTGGTTGGAATTTCAGTAGTTTCAGCAGCCATATCTCAGGTCACCAGATGTCTGCAACAGAAATAGAAAGCGAGGTGACAACCGTTGATAGAATAGATTTTTTCATATCAATAAATATAATTTTATCTATATGCATGGTTCTGTACCTGCTGGGCTTCTCTGCAACTGCAAATGGCATTTAAATCATGAGTAATTACATACAAATTATGAAATTTACAACATCGGAGACTGACCCTTTTATGTGTATGGCATTTACATAGGTCAAAATAGTGAATGCATTATAACTACTATTAAGCCACTTCTCTGCAAAGGTTATCATACCAATAAATACTGTGGACATATTGTATATAGGAAAAAGAAAATAGCAACAAGAATTTGCCCACCCAGATGATACCCTTCGATGGCCTGGCTCATGGACTAATGTTAAACAAAATGTCTTTGAATATAATTCATGACTGTTTTTGTTGTACATATTCTGTAGTACTATATGAAGGAACTCGTTTACATTCATTTTTATTACAACTGGGATTTTGTTTGTTAGTATACTGTAGTTACCTTCACATTGTCCCATGTGAAAATGTTTCCATAATTTTATTTCCATGATTTATTTTATTGAAATATACCTAGGATTATTTGGTGATAAGATTAATATGGAAGTGTATTCAAACGTGCAATGTTAACTTGATATTGTTTAACAAGCGTATCTATATTATTCTGTGAGAACCCTATTTTCATAGAGTATCTTCCTAATATTTACGTATGTGGCCTGCTCCCAGTTCCTCTCTTTCCTAATCCTTCCCTTCTTCTTTTGTGTCCATTTACTTTCTTCCTCTCTTTCGATTCCCTCCTCCTGCCTTTAATCATAATCTGACGATGAATGTGAAGTGGCTGAAGGAGAGAACGGTAAAGATAAAGTCCAATCAAGATCCATGTGCGCAGATGAAATAATATAAAAGGGAATATGTCTAGGAAGACAAACACAGAGGGGTATATTATATACCAACACTGTGAAGATGTAAATGAGATAATGGCAAAAATTGGCTATAAGAATATATATGTTCAATATGCATTCAGTTCCTTAATTAGCTTGGAGATATTAATTCACATGCACCACACACAGACAGAGTAGTTCGGATTGCAGGGCAAGTTAGTGGTGGAGGATGAGAAGGGGTAGGTGGTGTGGGGATTGGTATTGGTTATGGTGAGGGCCTAGCTATGGTGTGTGAGGGAGTCCTGGGGGACTCAGAGGAGTCGGGCTGCTTGAACTCCTCGTCTTCCATGGCCCTCTTGCGCACTGCGGTTCCCTTCATAGTGTGGGGCTTCAAAGTCCTTTTCTTGCACTGACCAGTCCCCAGCCCTAAATGGCACAGCCTACACCCTCTTCCCCCTGATGTTTGAGTCAGGGTCCCTGGGCTCCCCAGAAGAGTTCGGATACATCTCCTCCACTCTTCCCCTATAGGTTAGGGTTGTCAAAGGTGTTAGGCGATCCCCCTGTAATAGGGGTGTCTCTGGTGATAGCTGTCCCCCTGGTATCTGAAAGGGGCGTGGTTCCCCTGTAATAGGGGTGTCTCTGGTGATAGCTGTCCCCCTGGTATCTAAAATGGGTATGGTCCCCCTGTAATAGGAGTGTCTCTGGTGATAGCTGTCCCCCTTGTATCTGAAAGGGGTGTGGTCCCCTTGTAATAGGGGTGTCTGGTGATAGCTGTCCCCCTGTAATAGGGGTGTCTCTGGTGACCGCTGTCCCCCTGGTATCTAAAATGGGTGTGTCCCCCTGTAATAGGAGTGTCTCTGGTGATAGCTGTCCCCCTGGTTTCTAAAAGGGGTGTGTCCCCCTGTAATAGGGGTGTCTCTGGTGATAGCTGTCCCCCTGGTATCTGAAAGGGGGGTTTCCGGGTAGATGGTACTCGATAGCCTTGGCGGGCAACCTACAGTATCTAGGGGAAAAAACTGTACACAAATTACCGATGGGCGACATGCTAATCGGTGCCACTTACAGGTGGCGATTTTTATAACAGATAACAGATATATATATATATATATATATATATATATATATATATATATATAATTACATATAAGAATATAATGCCATTTGGATATTTACGATATCTGCATTATTCCTAGAAGAGAGGAAAGAGGGATTTGTATTATGTTTGAATGAGTATGAGGATGTGAAATTAGTTTCAGGCATATTGTAGACCAATAGTGATTGGCATATTTGTTTGTAAATACATTTCAGGTTAACTTTATAGTATTCAATGAGTAATTTTCTTAAAGATTTATTGTGGAAAAGAGGAGGGAAAGACGAAGAAGAAAAATTGTTGGAGAGGTTTTTGGCTCGATGCCAGAAGGCTTGGGAAGAGATGAGAGTTGGATAGTTCAGTGCTTTTATTATTGATGAAAGAATGTTTGGCGAGTGAACATATTTGGCTTGATTCAGGGCAGAAACATAGGAAGTATGAGATTCTTGAGTTTGAAGGCGATGGTACCAATTGAATGCTTCCTCCTTGTTGCAGACAGCAGTAGAACAAGCGTGAGTAAACCAAGTTTTTGTTTGCATTAGACGGAGAGAATGAAAATGGAATGTACGCTTCCATGACAGAGAGGAATACCTCGGTAATGCATTCAGCACTCTCCGAGGGTCCCCGGCCACAGAAGCAAAAGTCATTCCATGGGAATCAAAGAAGCACTGCCGAAGGGGTAGGGTCAACTCGGCCCATCCCCATCTCGGCCCACCCGCAACCAAGTCGGCCCACCCGTAACCAAGTCAGCCCACCAACTCGGCCCAGCCACAAACAACTCGGCCCACACAGTTTAGAAAGAACGTCTACCCATTAATAATTAAGTTATAATGCATACACCACCGAGCTATCATATAATTACTGTATAATGCAATGATGATGAAAGTTTCGGAAGTATCACTTTTTCATCGATACCATCATTTCATCATGCTTGAGGATTAGTGGGAACATATATATATTATTTTTTTCTCTCGTCTCGTAAGTTTAACCCCTTCATAATTGATATGTATATGTGTTCATTTGTGAGATAATTGTGACAGTTTTTACCCATTTAAATCCAACATCTTTCTTAGTCGAAAGTCTGAAAGAGATTGAATATTAATTGAACCACTAACTATTTGATGCTCTTATATTTTCTGGCTCGAATTAGATGTTATAAACAACTTAAAGATATGTGGGAATTAAAAGAATAAAAACTATCAATTATCTCACAAATGATCACAAATACATCTCTATTCTCAAGGGGTTAAACTTACGAGACGAGAAAAAAAAAAATCCCATCAGTTCAGTAATGGTCTTTCTATATAATGAAATAATGAGCGATTGAGTTACTTTCTGGTGAACTGTTGGTGAAGCAGATTGTTGTAGATAATGAAGCATTAATTTAATTCATTTTCTATTGAGCTCGTCCTGGAATCTTTAACGACTGACATTCTCAAAACACTTCGCGTCCGAGGAAATAGTAGTAAGTAGCTATGAGGTGCCGTTGTGACGGCTTATCCCTCAATATCTTCACCTTCGCCCTTAGACATCAACAAGAACAAGATCTCGAACACTTTTGATAGATTGATAGATAAAGGGTTTTATATGGTGGGCCGAGTTGGCATTACTGAATGGGCCGAGTTGACAATCAGATGGGCCGAGTTGACAATCAGATGGGCCGAGTCGGCAAAGGGCCGAGCTGGCCGTTAACCCTGCCGAAGAGCCTCCCAGTTGGCAGCGCCAAAGTGCCACAAGCGCCGCCGGCTGGGAGGATCGGGTGGCCATACTGGAGAGATAGGACAGGTGACAGACATAAGTTTATGGTCGGAGGAGCCTAAAAGAGAGAACAGATATACAGTATAAGCAGAAGGGTTAAAACTTAGAAATAAGTCGAGAATGTTGGACTGATCTCCGAAGCGATCCGGGAAACGTGTGGGTTGCTGGACTAACTGCTCTAGGTCATTGAGGATAGAATAGATGTAGGCTTGTTCACCAGGTTGTCAGTGGAAAAAGAAGAAAGCCACTGGCGGTGGTGAATGTTGCTGCGAAAGGAGAGATAGATAGAATGTGTCCCACTTTAGAAGTTAGATAGTCAAAGAATTTTGGGTATTCTCCTGGGTGACCTAGATGTGTGTGAATTTTGTGTTTTGTCTGTGTTTGTTCGCAGTTTTGTCTTGTGTTTTGTCTGTGTTTGTTCGCTGTTTTGTCTTGTGTTTTGTGTTTTCCTGTTCTTGCTCTGTTGTGAGTCGGCCACCCCCAAGAAAATACAAAAACAAAAAATAATGATAATAATAATAAAGTAGACGTGCCGATTTGCCCAAAATCAAAACGGCATACCCAACTCTACGATGGGTTACCATCATCACTACTAATACCATCAATCACCATCATCACTACTACTTCCTTCATCACTACAACCGCCACAATCATCACGACTACTGTCACATCACCATTACTATGATCATAATCACTACTACAATTACAATCATCACTACTACTCTCACCATCATCACTACTAGTCACAACCATCTTAATCACTACTAGCATTGCTACTATAACTATCAACCATCATTACTACTATCATCACCACCATCTTACAATCATCATTACTACAGTTAACATCATCACTGCTACTATAACCATCATCATTACTATGTGATGGGTTATCATCATCACTACTAATACCATCATCAATCACAATCACCATCATCACTACAATTGCCACAATCATCATGACTACTGTAATCATCACCATTACTATGATCAATATCACTACTTCAATTACAATCATCGCTACTACTCTCACCATCATCACTACTACCGTCACCATTGTCACTACTATAATCATTGATACTACAACTATCAAACATCATTACTACTATCATCACTACCATCTTACAATCATCATTACTACTGTTAACATCATCACTACTATTATAACCATCATCATTACTACTGTCACAAGTATTACCGTCATGTATCCTATTGTCACCATAATCACCATTACTATGATCTTCATCATCACAACTATTGCCATCATCACTACAACTTTCACCATCTTCACAACTACTCACCAATAACTCAATACTCAATAACGATAATGAAAGTGTTTGGGTAGAGGTTAACGAAGGTAGTGAGACCATAGTTATTGGAGTTATGTATAGACCGCCAAATATGAGTAGAAATGACGGAACGTCATTATGGGAGGAAATTAAAATGGCATCAAGGTTTAGCAATGTGTGCATTATGGGGGATTTTAATTTTCCGAATATAGATTGGCAGCATCAAATAGGAGACTGATTCTGAGGAGTTTATAGAGGTAGTACAAGATAGTTTTTTATTTCAATTCATAGATACGCCGACTAGAGGTAATAATATTCTCGATTTAGTTTTCAGCAAAAATGAACATATGGTAAATAATGTAGAGATAGGGGACCACCTAGGAAATAGTGACCACAATTCTGTGTATTTTAATATACAATGGAAAGGTAATACCAGAGAGAATACAACATTAATACCTGACTTTAGAAAAGCCAATTATGGTGGGTTAAGAAGAGCCCTATTAGCCGACCCTATGGTCAAAAAATTAAGTCGATCCAGGTGTCCAAATGAGTGTACCCCTTCTCAGGCACCTGTCATCTTAAGTCAGGAAGAGACGTCAACCTTGGTAGATACATACGATAATTTTATCAAGTCAGTATTCAATGCACAAAATAAATACATCCCCAAAAGAAAATTTAGATCAACACAGAACCAACCCAAATGGATGAATAATAGACTATTAGATCTAGGACAAAAGAGAGGAATATATAGAAAAATTAGGAAAGGCGAAATTCACCTACTTGCTTACTAT
>JBAKBP010038198.1:0-16444 GCA_037953745.1 Lithodes maja
CAGCATGCTCATACTCGACATGCGTCACACCTCCCCCAAGATTTTACTTGCTCAACCCTGAGCTAAAATCTGATATACAGAACCCCATCAAACCCCTCACACCCAGCGACCGCATGGCACTAAAACAACGCTGAGTTTATCACTAAAACACATCTTATAAAAAAAAAAATTCACATTTCATAACTCCTCCCAACAATAGTAAAAGACATAATATCATGCTCCCAGAGCGAGCTTACAGCAGCTCAGCCGTTTGATAGTTCGTGGACTACTCAAACCTTATAGGCTATGACAAACTTATACAATTATCTTCATCAAAAAGAAAGAGTTTTTATATGATTTTTATATTTTAATATGTTTTTTTCCGGCTGCACTATAAGGGCAGCCTATTTTTCTTCTATACCAAACGCTCAACTCCTGCTTTACGACCCAATACGCTGGGCTACAACCGCGAGCCAACAAGCACCAAGCGCAAAATACTACTCAAACCAAAGCAGGAGGCTACCCGTGTGTCAATTACCCAGGATCATATACCCTTGAACGACCATCTGCAACCACGTTGTCACAACCGGCAATATGGCGTATGTCCAGGTTATATACCAATAACCTTAGTGACCACCTGGTCAGCCTCATATTCCGATTGTGAAACTGGTCCAAGATCTTGAGAGGGTGATGATCTGGGTAAACTACAACGACCGGACCATAGGCTGGAACATAGACCTCGAAATGCCCCAGCGCATCATCGTCCTTTTCACTTTCATTCATCAGGTTCTGAAACGTTGCTAGTGCATTCTTAAGTCCGTCAGGCATAACATTGCACTGGTAGGTACTCCCGTCCACAACAAAACCACATACCTCTTTAGCACGCTCGGACAAAGTTACAAGCAACGACCACTCACGACATTCCTTATCCCTCAGACCCTTCGTCCACACGTAATCCAGCTCTGCTTGCACCATAGGCTGTCGAGCAGGATTTATACGGTAGGGAATTAAACTGAGCCTTGCACTATCTCCAGCCTGCATGTCGGATTCTACCCCGTACATCAGGCCTGGAGAAGCAACAAACATGCGAAAGTACTGCCATAGCCTAGTAAATAACTGCCTTGCACTGTCTCCACGAACAACATGACTAGTGCCCTCCCACAACCCAGCCGAGACCGCAGCTTCTAACCTGTAGTCTCCCTCCTTCTCCACCTTCGTCCCTAGAACAGCCAGGTCATGAGAGGGACAATCAGTACCACCCATGCAGTCACTCCCACAGTTCATTATTGCTAAGGCTTCCCCGCCGATACCGTACATGCGCACCCCCGCATTCCTTGTGACGACATCTGCCTGCGCAGCATCACCGCTTTCAGCGACATGGCCAGATACAGTCGGTCTATGGTAGGGCTGTTGCATTAGACTAGAGCAGCATTGGGAGGCTATGCGACGACCGGGCACTGCGATACCACAGCCGACCTTACCAATCTGCTCAATGTCCTCCTTTTGACCACCACCCTTGGCAGCCATGGGTCGACCCTGACCTGGCAACCATGCCAAAGCCTCGTCGCCCACCTTAAACCACCGAAACAACGAGGCTAACGGTCTTTCAACAGTCACGTGACCTGCCCGTGGAACATCTTGCACCGCCCGAGTTGTGAGACTCAGGGGCTCGGCACAACCAGTGGGGTATGAACCGAGCTGGTGCTGGAGTGCTGCACACTGCTGCTCAGGCAGGTGCTCTAGCGCTTCCACAGCCACCAGACTCGTGTCCCCCGCCCACGGCTCCGCCGAGACATAACAATCCCTTCTCTTCTCCACCTGTGCCCTACTACCCCCCTCTCCTTCTCCACCTTGGCCGCGGCAGACCAACGCAGGGACAGCAGGATGCTCAGGTGGTTGCCTCACAAACTCCTCCAACAGGTTCACATGACATGCTTCCCCGTCCTCGTGTTTGATCTCGACAGCACCATTACCACACTTCTGAACTTCCGGATCCTCCAACTGCAGTTTACAAATATCTGAGGGAACCAACCTGTCTAGATGCTTCCGAAGCAACCCAAGTCCTTCCCCAATATCAAACTGAGCAACCCTTTTTTCTCTCCGTGTGCAACGTTGCTGCCCCGGAGTCTCTTCCTGCCCTACCTCCTCACTAGCTGTGACAGGTCCTGGGGCCTCTCCAGACTCTAACATAGGTGCCAATACTGAATCACCCAGGAGAGCCGCCGAGTCAAAACTCTTAAAACCAACTCCAGCTTTAGCCTCCTCCTGTTGATCGTTCCTCTGCTGGTCTGAAGACGGAGGACTAGGCTGTGACACTTTAGCTGCCCGAGCTCGGGTGACAGCACACGCCATGGGTTCTGCCTGGCGCCGCTCGACACACTCTTGCTCTTCCCTACTCACGTCGGCCGTCCTCTCGGCAACGACTAAGGGTAGAACCTCAGAAGCGGGCATTGCAAAGTCGTTGCCGAGAAGAAGGTCGACGCCCTCCACTGGCAGTTTCTCCACAATCCCGACATCCAATTCACGTGTCACACCATCCACCTCCAACTCCAACCGCACCAGCGGGTATGACCGAGTTGCATTAATACCCTGCACCACTACCACCCGAGCCGCATTTATAGGGTAGCCAGTCAAGTTATTCATCAGAGTCTGGGAAGCACCTGTATCACGCAAGACCTCTACTCCATGCTTGCGCCCCGCCCACATCACGCAACCCCGTCCTCTATGGTCGCAAAAAACATCCTGAGCAGGGTTCGAGCCTCCCAGGTGCTTCTGCATTGGCTGTGCCTCAGCCTCTGACGAACTGCCCCGGGCAAACTCAGAAAACTTCGGAGACACACCAATGTTGCAGGCCAAAGACACAGCTGCTGTAGGTGGTTTGCTAGGACAGACTCTTGCAAAGTGCCCCTTTTCATGACAATGATAACACTCCAACTCCCCTCTGGGCTTCCCTTGGTACTGGGAAGGGCCCGGCCCCTTCTTAAATGGGACGGTGCTAGTCTTGTGGTCAGTCTTGGTATCATAGCTCTTGTACTTGTTCGCATAATGTATATCACTAACTCGGGGGGGTGGGGCATCACGCCCCTTGTTACCTGCCTCACTACGCTGGGCAGACCCGCACCCACGAATTAGTGATAGCCGGAGGTCAGCCATCTCAGCTGCCTCCTGTAGAGTTTTAGGGTTCTTTTCTTTAATAGTTAAAGTCATATCTGCACCAGTACACTTATAAAACTGCTCGAGCAGAAACAGCTCAGTCAACTGTTCGGCCGTCTCAGCTTTCTCAGAACGTGTCCAGTTAGCAAGTGCATCTTTTAAGTCCCGGGCATGTTCAAGAAAGGTCGCCTCCCTAGTCTTCGTAACACCCCGAAACTTCAATCGATATGTTTCTGGTTGCAACTCGTATGCCCGTAGGACAGCTCTCTTCAATTCTGGGTAGTCAATGCAAGACTCTAAAGGCAGTGCATCATAAGCCTTCAGACCCTTACCCGTAAGTCTTGAGGAGACCAGAGCTGCCCACTTCTCTTCAGGCCAATTATGCTCCCTACACTTCTTCTCAAAACGATTAAAAAATTCTGTGACCTCAGTTTCACTAAATGCCGGCACCAATTTGACTAAGTGGGACAAGGACTGTTCTCTTACTTGGCCCTCACGGCCCATCCGAGTCCCTGTCGACTCTGCACGAGTCTTATCTAAATCTATTTGAGCACAATATTTCTCGGAGTCGTACCTAAGCTCAGCCTCGTGCCTCCTAGTCTCAGCCTCAATCTCCTTCTCCTGCTTCCTAGCCTCATTCTCAATTTTAGCAAGCTCAAGTCTAAATATCATATCTGGAGACAGGCAGGAAGAGGGAGCTGCCACTACTGAAGGAGGGGGGGCAAGAACTGGGGAACCACCATACGCACCGCCCGAGGGCACTCCAATCTTCCAATTCTCATCCCTCTGTGGGAGGGTGCTAACCTCCGGTACTTGAGTGGACGGCACTGTGGGAGTCGAGTGAGAGGGGATCTGGGGAGGAACCCCCCCAAACGCCCTCTCCTCCGAAACCCCATGTCGCCCACGCAACACCCAGGAAATCAGCTCCCCCTTGGACATCCCTCCTACATTGGATAGACCCAAAACCTTGGCTATCAGGTGCAAGCCATAAATATTCACCCCAGTCAACCTCTCCTCCGTCACGTGGTACCGCTTACTCACAAAAACTCTAGCATCCTCCTCACTGATTACTAACGGCACCTCTTCAACTGGCATCTCTCGCTCCTCGTCAATACTAGGGCACGACATACTGAAGTTCACAAAAAATTCTCGAGACAAAAGTGTTAAACTCCCTTATGTAAGCACTAATTACTAAATTAACTGGAGTCTCTTAAATGCTCTCCTAATTGCCTTACAAAAAAAAATATTCTTCAATATGCACGCTAAAGTACGAACAAACAAATGTTGTACAACTCTGCAAAAAATTATACTGTTCACAAAATCCTAAGCAAGGTCGCCATTTGTTACGACCGGGCACTCGGGTACACTAGGGCTCTTACACAGGACTCGAGTATGGCTCGCTGCCACAACGGAAACACACGATCCCAACCCCAGAGTACTGCCAGCCGAACAAAAAACGCCACTACCCTCCAGAGTTCTATCTGCTATAACGGGGTATACAAGAACTCGGTACTAGCGTTTCACACAACAGACTAATAACAAGACGGGAGTTATCTAGTCTGGTCAACAATCAAACAAAGAAGAAAGTACTACAACACTAAAGAATAGTGTTGGCCGAAGCCGAAGTAATCCACCCTTGAACTAAGAACTTAAGAAGTCCTCCACCCTCTACTTCGGATCGGCACTATTACGTTACGTTACACAATAGTCCTCGAGCATCAAGCAAGGAATCTTCTGATAAGTTAGATGCTTCTCGAATACTCATAAGAAGTAAGTATCGGATTTTGAACAGCAATTTAATGAATAACTCACTGGTAATTAAAGGCTTTAAATTGACATAAGAAGAATTATAAGAATAAGCAATAGGATATGGCAAACATTAAAAAGAAGTACTCCGACAATGCACTGACAATAGCCTACTAGGATTGTGCTCGTGGGCCACTAATCTCTAAAGTAGCTAAGCGTGCCACACATGAAATCAATAGTGCATAAACAATAACATACATAAGGAGAAGCTTCAATACTATGCTGTATCTGCTGGTCGAGCAAAGTCTAGCTGGGATATCTAAGGTTAGGAAACAATGGCTGAGCAAGCGGCTCGTAGCCTAGCGAGGTCCTTAAGACTGTGCGGCCAAATTACGTTAATTGACGGGATGCTCTCTTGAGAGATCCAGATCACTAGTATCTGGTTCTCTCCTGGCGATCCTCTCAAAGTCAAGCAAATGAGATAGCACAGTGTTGGGTGGCAGAGGCAAAAGCCCTCACTCGCAACACAGTGCTAAACTCCCACGGTACACAGTCAGAAAGACCACCTAGGCGTTCCACGTCTCCGTTGCAATTGTACTGGTTCAACCGCAACCTAGTACTCATAGGAAATCACAACTCAGAAACCCTATCCCAGTCTAGCATTGCCTAAACCAGCAGAAAACAGGAACATGAATAATCGCACACAGGGAAATGCATATACGAGTGCAACAAACATCAATCAATCCTATTCTAGTTAACCCTTCCAAAAATAGGCTATCTAACAGGCACTTATCTCGTGAGAACTCAAGCGATAATACTTTGGCTGACTAAATCTGCACCAAAGGGGTCATTGGTTAAAAAGGGACGAGAAGAGAAGAAGATAGGCTGTTCAGAGAGTAGAGAAAGTTCACATCAGTCGGAAGAATATAGATAGTTGCAAGGGATATGAGAAGTCGCTCTGCCTGATGAGTTCTAAAGAATTGTGGCGAGGACCTCTCCTTTTTATACTCGGCCCTCTAGCGGCATATCGCAAACTACTAAGGACCGCCCACTGACAATCATTACGTAATATTCTCTCTCAATCTGGGATCGACAAAGGATTTCCCACGCGCTGAGAGGGAGGAGGGAGGAGGGAGGGAGGCCTACCTACCTCGTGGCGCGCTCACGGGCCGTCGTTACATAACTCTCTCTCTTCTCCTCATCATTACATATAAGTCCCACACACAATACTTATAACTAATGATATAAAATAGAACTCGTTGACTCAGATGAAAACAAAATACATATTTATAATACTTATAGTACAACGGCTCACATAAACTAAGTTAGGAAACTCTACACAGACTACAGCCAAAGTTCCTGCCCTGACGATCCTAGCGAGAGTGGGGCCTGACTGGGCGTTCTGTACAGCATGCTCATACTCGACATGCGTCACAGCTGAAACTAGATCAAAGCGAGGACGCGGGGTGAGACGCAGGGTGACAGGGAAGGGCAAAATTCCCTCAAACTGGCGAAACTTCCTGAGAGAAAATGACAACAAAGCCGAGCTGTTCAACTTTCTGGCTGATAAGATTGCACGTGTGGCCACACCAAATGTGGTCATTGTGAGCAAGGAAGAAGATGTTGTCAGCAACCGCACTATCAATCTGGCTGGGGTGGCACCGTGCAGTCATGAAGAAGCTGACACGCAGATCTTTGTGCATGCCAGGCATGCAACAGAAGCAGGCAGCAAAGTCATCATGGTCAAAGCCAGCGACACAGATGTTGTCGTCATCGCAGTCAGTGTTCTGCAGCCACTTCAGGAGCTAGGTCTGCAGCAGTTGTGGGTTGCCTTTGGCCAAGGACAGAACCTGAGGTGGGTTCCTGTACATGACTTGTGTTGCACTCTTGCAGAAAAGAACAAAGGGATGCTCTTCTTCCATGCCTTCACTGGCTGCGATGTCGTTTCAGCATTCCGTGGCAAAGGGAAGAAGTCTGCTTGGCAAACCTGGGATGTTTGTGATGAGGCTTTCGGTGTCTTCAGCTAACTCAGCCAGTACCCACCGGTAGTTGATGATGAGGACCTGGAGACCTTGGAGAAGTTTGTGGTCATGATGTACGACAGATCCAGCACAGCTGAAGGTGTCAATGATGCGAGGTTGGACATGTTTGCTCGGAAGCAGAGGCCGTACGAAGCCATTTCTCCAACCCGAGCAGCACTGAAGCAGCATGTGAAGCGTGCTGCCTACCAGGCGGGCTGCATCTGGAGTCAGTCAACAGTACGTCAACCAGAAACGCAGACTCCTGCCAACTGGGGCTGGACCAAGAAAGGAGATCTGTGGCAGATCGTTTGGACAGAGTTCCCACCCATTGCAGAGAGTTGCCAGCAGCTGACCAAGTGTGGATGCAAGTCGGAATGCTGCGGTCGATGCAAATGCTACTGCTTTGGTCTGACCTGCACGGCACTGTGCAACTGCAGATGCAAGGTTTAGAAGCGTTGTAGTATACTCATTCAGGCAGCAAGACAATAAGTAACAAACAAGTATAGGCCTACTGCCTACATGTACATCCAATAATATGTCGGACTGATGGTGCCTATGATATGGGCAATTTTTACCCTAATTATGATTCCGGGACTGATATTATGGTACAAGGAAGCTAGTGAGTAAGTCCATGGTTCCAAATTCGGATTCTACATAGTGAAAAATTTATGATTTGACACCAAGATCATTCAAATAGGACAAGTCTTTGCGATTTTATTGTGAAATGCAATGTTTCTGTATATTCAATGGCGGCCATCTTGAAAAATGGCCGCCATCTTTAATAATGGCCGCCATCTTGAAAAATGGCCGCCATCTTGAAAAATGGCCGCCATCTTGAATTTTTAGGTGGCTAACGGGTTTTATCAAAAGAGCAATCCCCAAGGAGTATGTGTGCCAATTTTGGTGGTTGTTTCCAGAAATGAACGATTGTTCCAGTTATCTGCCCCACTACTATTGAGCAATTAACTCACTAGGCATTGCCCCACTGTAGCATATTTTTGAGTATGGGAATATTTATACAATGCTATTTTAATCAGGGAACAATGAGGGTATTTTTTTGGCATCTCGGTGTGCTGTGGTAATGCACCGATACTAGGTACAGCACAAATTCCATCCAAATAATATCTTTCCATTGACATATTGGGATTCTAACCCGGGTCCATTGGATTGCCAGTCCAGTGGCAAGACCACTCCGCCACACCTCCCCTAAATTCATGAAGCTACACATAATATACTGTATGTCCATACTGTTTAACCCAAGAGCATGGACAGTCTAGGTTTAAGTATAATCTTAAGTAATTAGTTTGTAGGATTCGGAATCATAATAATATGATCTAGTATTATTGAGAACAATATTGAATTATGTTCTGTATTAGATATTGGGTAGTATAATATAATTCCTTTGAACTTAGGTAATTTAAAGAGGAAATAGTTCCCAGGGGAGGTGTGGCAGAGTGGTCTTGCCACTGGACTGGTAATCCAATGGACCCGGGTTCGAATCCCAAAATGTCAATGGGAAAATATTATTGGGATGGAATTTGTGCTGTACCTAGTTTCAGTGCATTACCACAGCACACCGAAATGCCAAAACAAAATACCCTCATTGTTCCCTGATTAAATAGCACTGTATGAATATTCCCATATTCAAAATATGTTACAGGGGGGCAATGCCTAGTGAGTTAAAAACTCAATAGGTGGCGTTCTGAGAGTGAGGGTCCGAGCCTGGGAAGTGAGACTGTGAAGCGCAGAGGCGAAGCAGCTTCAGAGATGGAGTTGGATTCAAGCCGTGAATAGGTGCTTCGCATATCTCACTCCCTAGACTGGAACAAGGCCTCACCGTGTTCAGTGGTAGAGTGTAAAGGCTATCAGCCTATGCCCGAGAGGGAGTAGTTGGAATATAGAAAAGAAAAAAAATCAATTCTTGTGTGAAACAATAGGGCTCCTCGCGATTTAACTGGGAGCTCACTCGCTTCCAAATCCTCCCCACAACAACACCGATCTTTTTATCCCCTTATATTCCACTACCATGCTAGTATTAACCTCATCGTGTATTTCCACCAGTTCACTGATCATCTATTATCATCTTCATCATGTCGTCAGTTAAGAGGCCCCCTTCAGTAAGATCTATCCATCAAATTACTTCCGAATCATTTGCTCTTGTCTCCCAACTCCATCGCCATCTTGTTACCCTTGTGTACCACCATATTTCACCGTAGACGTCGACCACACACCAGCATCCAGGTAAAGCTTTCTATTATTTAGTTATTAATGTTTTACAGTCCATTTAAATAATCTGGAAGAAGAATAACTACAATATCCAAGTAACAACCTGAATAATGATATCGTGTTTAGGATAATATATAAGGGCACTATATTATTCTGAATGGCTTTATTACTATATATTTGTGCATTGTTAGGAAGTATTTTACATCTTCCTCACACTCAAACACATACATAGACAGAACTGCTGGTCATTCAATTATGGGAGAATAAACAAGAGAGACTTAAATTCTATAGTGTCAGTGATTATGTTGCCAGGTTCTGTAAAACTATTCGATGGTCCTTAATTGTATTAAAGGTTTATAGGCAATGAAACCTTATTATTCTCGATAGGGCCTTGGTCATTATTTTATTTTACCGCTCACTGGTAAATCAAGTGATGGTAATTAATTACGATATTCAACTCGGGTTACGCAATTAATGCATAACGAGCGAAAGGCAAGACACAAAATTCTCATTTACACCGGGTGATGATTTGATTCTGGATATAATACATGCTTATTACATGAGCATTACTTACCAACTGGACCTCTAACTTCATGTATGTAGAATCGTACAATTAATAATTGTAAAATATTCATGTCTTTATTATACTGTATATAATAATACAATTATTACAGACAAAACTCAGTAGAGCGATGCTGCATGTTGCATTCTATACTGTTCTTACGAATCCAACTCTAGATACTAGTACAGTGAAGTAAAGGTGATATAAGAAATATCTACAGTATTATTGTTTATGTTTGTACTCCATGGAATCCTGTACGGTCCAAGAAATTGTGAAACATATATTTGACACACATTAGATTAGATGATGTTAAAAAAAGCAAAACCATGGAGTAAAGATAAATAGAAAAACAGTAGTGAATATGCTAGCTTAGAAACATCTAAAGTGGCAATGCATAAGTAAAAATACAAATATATATGACACCACAAAATCATAATTATTGTTTATATTTTATACAAGTAGGATAGTAGAAAACTACAGAAAGCGATCGGAGTAAGTTTATGGGTGAAAGTATGGTGTGTGATATGTGCAATGAAGTAGAAACCATGAAGCATTTGGTATTTTGGTGTCTAACCTACCAAGAAGAGCTAACTTTTAAGGGGTAAACATTAGTGATTTGATTATTTATCTATAGACATGTTTAGTTTCCTTCCTAGACCTACATCAATCTTTAAAACAAAAAAATCCCCTTTGAGATAATGTTTTTCATTATTCAGTAGAACAATGCCTCGGCCAAATGTCAATGCCTCCGATATTGCAGGCTCGCTATCGATCGCCAGGAAGAAATCGACACCAATATGGCACAAAAGGTCCTAAAATCGCCAAATTAATGGGTCAAATGTATTAAGTGTCAAAACTAATGGGGCTAAACACGAAGGAGCTGAGGGTTCAGATTCTACCCTTTAACTAGTACTACAACCAAATCAGCCACAAGAGGTCGTAGCTAATAACACAAAAATACCGAGCCATCAAAACAATCATTGAACAGACTCTGTTAACCATATAACTAATGAAATCAATGAAAGTAATGAATATCAGATATATTCAGTCAGTCAATAGCCAGCCCTTACTCCCACAAGGGGTATGGAAGACCAGCAAGAGACACGAGGAAGGACAAAGAGGTGAGAGGAGAAGAACACATATAACGTACAGTTCGCCCACAAACAGAGGTGAGAGGAGAACACATATAATGTACAGTTCGCCCACAAAAAGAGGTGAGAGGAGAAGAACACATATAACGTACAGTTCGCCCACAAAAAAGAGGTGAGAGGAGAAGAACACATATAACGTACAGTTCGCCCACAAAAAGAGGTGAGAGGAGAAGAACACATATAACGTACAGTTCGCCCACAAAAAGAGGTGAGAGGAGAAGAACACATATAACGTACAGTTCGCCCACAAAAAGCAAGCACACAAGCATTCAGAAGTACCCATCACTCATCAGCACCGAAATCAATAACTTCACCTAAGGTGTTATACTTTCGGATAAGGTTTCTTCAGATCAACATCTGGGATAAAGACCTTCCAGGTTTGTCATATAAAAGAGTCCAGAGACCTTCATGTACTCTCTCTAACAAACTTCCTCTATTCATTCCTGTCATTTGCTAATTCTTTTGCTTCACCCATTCCCTTTTCATGCTTTGCCACACATTCTGACACCATATCATACCATCTTTTCGGCTTTCCACGCCTTCTTCCTTCCACTTCATTGACATTGATAACAAATAAAAAAAATCTTCGGGCATTCTTGTCATTTGATCATACCATCTGAGAACACTTTCTACAACCTTTTGCTCTACCAATTTCTTACCTCCACATGCCTCCCTTATGTTCACACTTCTTAATATTTTTCTAACTCCACACGCATTTCTTAGAAAATCCATTTCAACTGCTCTTACTCATGACTTTTCATTACTATAGCATACCAGAGTTTCACATCCATACATCAACGTCGGCACCAACTCACCCTCTTGCAATCCTCTCACTGCTTCCATACTCAAGTTTCTGCTCTTAACCCCTTCATTGCCGGTTACGTCCTTTTAACTTTATTCTGGCTACTATTAGACAAATTTATTTAGTTAAATAAGGGCCTTCAGCAATTAATAGGCTTCGAACTATCTCACTTAACACTTTTTAATACCACAGATTCTTCCTAAACTGCAAACAATCGCCTACATATAGCTAGAATGAAATTAGAAAGAAATCGCCAGTACAGAAGGGGTTAAACAAAGCTTTTATGCTCCAGCTACCTTTCTTCCTTGTGTTACTCTATTTTCTACTTCTTTTGTACATCTTCCCCTTTTCTTAATCATGGCTCCCAGATACATAAATTGTTCTACTAGTTTAAGCTGTTCTTCATTAATCCTTACATTACACACAATGTCTCCTTCTCTTTCTGGTACTATGACTTTGTTTTTTATTAACATTTAGTTTAAGACCTCGTCTTTCACATACTTCCACAAATATCTCCATCACCTGGCACTAGTCATTCTCGCCCTCGGCACACAACAATGCGCCATCTGCATACAACACATTAACCTGCAGGACGCGAAATGCCCTAGGGGCTAGGGTGGTTATTTGTGAATTTCTAACATTAGATTCTGACAGAATTAGTTAAATTTACGATATATAGCATTATTTCTTTTTCATGTGCATTTAGTTTACTTATATAATGAACATATGAACCATGAAGAGCAATAAAAGCAGTGGGAAAAGCATTTGGGTGATGAAAAACTTATATTTTCGCCACTCGGTCGTAAACTGGGACCGCAGGCTGAGAGAGACACATCCTTCCCTAGAAACGTCTCACAAGACATTGACCACCGCGGGAGAGACCTCAGTATTGTATAAAGTCTCCAAGTGACTCACTTGTGTTTACGTAACCACGTGAGAGAAATTCGCGGGAAAAATATCCGATAAATGTGGGAAATTTGAGGAAAAATAGACGATAATTGAGGAGGGGGAAAGGGGGGGGGTTGAGACACATGAGGATGAGTGGTAAGAAGTACTAAAGGGGAATCATCTAACCTAATCACATATTCCTTTGTTTAGTTTGCCCCTGAGACATTTTGAAAGTTTATTGTTATGGTCTTGCTTCCGTGAGGCCTATCGCGTTCGCTATGGTGACCATTCTGTGAGGCTTATCGCACTTCTCGGGTTAATGGCAGTCATTCTGTTCCCACCATCACCATCTCTACTCCCTCTCTTCTTGTTCTGTCCTTTACTTCTTTCATTACCCCATTCATGTAGATATTAAACAACCAGGGCAACATCACACATTCATGTAGATATTAAACAACCAGGGCAACATCACGCATTCCTGTAGATATTAAACAACCAGGGCAACATCACGCATTCATGTAGATATTAAACAACCAGGGCAACATCACGCATTCCTGTCTTACTCCGCCCTGCACACTAAATCACTCACTTAATGCACCATTTATTCTTACACATGCTTCAATACTATCATAAAAACTCTTCACAGTATTCAAAGAATCGTCTTTTACATCGTACAGATCTAAAGTTTTCCATAATCCTTCTCTATTAACTTATTCATATGATCACTCAAGACCCATAAATGCAATGTATACCCTCTTATCGTTTCACATGCCTTCTCTATCATCTGTCTCACTGTAATTTGATCCACACATCCTCTTTCACTGTAAAATCTACCATGTTCATCACTCACTTTTTCATCGGTAATTTATTTTACACTGTCAATCACTATTCTCACATAGGGGAGGCGCCACATTTCCTATGCCACATCTCCTACACTGTACTTCTTCTACAACTTTAGCAGTTTTTAGAGTAGTGACATACTTCCTACAGAGATACAGCATATCTCCTACGCACAACATGCTATTCTGTCACATTTCCTACACTTCCTACAGAGATACAGCATATCTACTACACACAATCTAAGTTAGGTTAGGTTAGCTTAGATTAGGTTAAGTTAGGTTAGGTTAGGTTTATTTTTGTATTCTTTCCTGCATAATGCCACGTGATCGCATTAACGAGCACTGATCATGTATCAGAATTGTAGGAGATATGACAGTATAACTGTAGAAGTTACGCCGGATGCACCGTTTGGTGCAGGAGATATGCTATATACTCAGTTTTTGTGTAGGAAATATGACCGACTATGTGTAGAATATGTGGCAGTACTCCAACTTTTGTAGTTTTGTAGGAGATGTGACTACGCCTCCTCGCATATACCCTTCCAGCCACTCTGTAACACTTACATTAATTTCGTTCATTTTTACCTTGATACAACAGGACTATCATTCCCCTCTTCCAGTCCGTCCACTGGCACCGCTATATTTGTCCAAGCTTTTGAACCTACTTTCCACAGCCAATCCATTGATACTTCACCTCCATTCCTTATCATTTCACACTGTATTTCATCTACACCAGCAGCTTTTTCCACTTTTCAACATCTTTACTGCATTCACTATTTATACTCTAGATAATGTTCCCTCTTTCTACTGTCTCTCACGTGGCACTTCTAACAGACCTTTTTCATTGACAACTGCTCTGTCTCCATTTCCACTCATTAGTCCTTCAAAACACTCCTTCCATCTCTCCTTTTTTTGTTCTTCATCTTTAAAAACATTTCCTCTTGCACATTTACACATTTCTGACCACATTCTCTCCTGCATGTACGCACTTCCTTCCTAAATACTTTCTTATTCTCTGCAAAGGTTTCATTAATTTGCTTTCCCAGTTTTTCATAATATACTTTCTCTTTATTTTCCTTAATAACTAATCTCTCATGACAAGAAAATATAATCAATCAAACTTATATCATCCTGTCTTTAAACACTTTTATACCATATATTATGAACATCTTTATGCTTTAAGAAAATTACATATGCACAACTTTCTTTCATTACACATGTCCTTCAGTCTGTTTCCATTGTCATTTTCACCTGGTACACCAAAACCACCCATGATGTCATTCTCCAGACCAGTGCCAACTCTTCCATTCATGTTATCCAAAACAATCATTGTATAATTCACTGACATTCTTTTTATCACTTAATTTAGTGTGTTCCAGAATATGGCTTCTTAGCAGGCTGCATATGCTACCACAACCACTACTTTCACCTTTCTAAACTTAAACTTTACAAACATGCACCTTGAATTCACCCATGCATTGCCTTACTCCATTCTTCATTCATTAGCAGACCAGTTACTCCTTCCTTACCTCTTTCATTTACATCCACTCCTGCCCTTACACATTATACACCATTCCAGTCTTCTTCTTCATTCCCTATAATTTTTGTTTCACACATACTAAGAACATAAATTCTTCCTTTCTTAAATACATTTACTACTTGCATTCCCTTTTGTTCTGAATTAATTCCTCTTTCATTCCAAACAGCCATGCGTGCCTGTATGACTGTACTGGACCACGGTAGGCAAAGGGCCCAGCTCTGAGCCTTGCTGATCCATAAGTAGAAATTAATTCTGGAGGTGGGATACTCAGTCCCAACCTCCAGGGGCTATCTGCGCCACAAAGTGACGGGCGGTGGGGTCGCCACATCCCTACGCCATCTATATCAGATAAAGCCATTTTTTAGCACGCCGGAATAGCAATTGTTCTTTGATTTTGAATGTATACACACTTTCATATTTATAATATATATTTGAGTAACTATATAATATTACAATGCACTACATACTGTACACACAAATGACTGGAATTATAATTACAAAATATTCACAAAATGGGATTCACATATATATCCCATAAATATACTGTATGCTTCTATACTGTACACTCCCTGCCCTTCCACCTTGCATAGTCTGGTTAGTTTTGAGGAATCTTGCAGTTGTGTGTTCGAAATTGGTATATAAGTTTGTGAAATCGGGCAGATGTGGTGCATTGGTATTATATATTTAAATAAATAAACGCAAACGCTGCGTCGCTGGGGCTCAGTGGGTTAAATGAGTTATCAACAATTGTAGAGCACTAGATTTTACGAAATTTAACAGCGTATGTAAAGGCAGAAGTGCAAGGATCTACACATGTGAATGTTAGAGTCTCATAACTGTATTAGTATGAGGGCTTTGTTCCATTGTTTTATCACAAACTGACTGCTTTCTTGCCTCCACATTCAACACATAAATAGTGTTCAATAGGACCAAATGTTTCTAATGATTTGCAGCACTTGTGAGTATTGTGACCTACCTCCTTGTCACTCGATATTCAGTAAGTAGATTAATATTCCAAAAGGTTTGCATCCATATCAAAATTAACAGAAATTTAGGTTATACGTTTTATGATTAGTATAGACACATGCTATATACATTTATGATTAGTATAGACACATGCTATATACATTAGTATAGACACATGCTATATACATTAGTATAGACACATGCTATATACATTAGTATAGACACATGCTATATACATTAGTATAGACACATGCTATATACATTAGTATAGACACATGCTATATACATTAGTATAGACACATGCTATATACATTAGTATAGACACATGCTATATACATTAGTATAGACACATGCTATATACATTAGTATAGACACATGCTATATACATTAGTATAGACACATGCTATATACATTAGTATAGACACATGCTATATACATTAGTATAGACACATGCTATATACATTAGTATAGACACATGCTATATACATTAGTATAGACACATGCTATAAACATTTTTACATTCTCATTTCTTGTCATATTTGAATTAAGGGGGGTACAGTTTATTTTTAGG
>JBAKBP010038199.1:0-16441 GCA_037953745.1 Lithodes maja
CTCCTTGGTGACGGCCATTGTCTCCATACATCGGAGGAGGCTCTCAAAGGAGGCATAGTACTCCTTTAGGTCTGCCACATCATAGGATGGAGGATCTAGTGTGAAGAATTTGGTAATTAAAGCGGTCTTGATACTTCCACTCTCCCGTAAGTTCTCTTCAGCAACTCCACTGCAGACTCGTAGCTGGTAGCTTCTAGCTTGTACCCATCGACTAACTTCAATGCCTCCCCTTTCAATTGACCACGGAGATATGTGAACCTTTGCATGGATGTGAGTGTTTTATTATGATGTACGGAACACTCAAAAATATCCCAAAATCCAGTCCAGGTAGTCGAATCCCCGGAAAAGGTAGGCAAAGTAAGCTTCGGCAGGTTAAAACCAGTCGCCTTTGGTGTACCGGTATCCTTAACAGAGGTTGATTCTTGGGTGGAAGATAGTCTGGCTAAGGCTGTATTAACGTCCTCAAAGTACTCAAGATCTGCCGACATTTCTTCTTCCACATCGTCAGTAACTGTCAATAAACGATATACCTGCTGAGCATAACTATCATAAGTAGCTAGCGATTTAGTAACGGTAGCAAATTTACCTTTTATCTGATCAGCCGTGGCACTTATTAAAAATTCATCAAGATCTCTTAAACATCTATTTAAACTTCCCTTCATCCCTCCCTTAAGAATCTTAAGTTTCTTCAAATCTGTCATCGTTAAGGTCTAATTTTAAGCAACTTAAATTACAATGAGGTCAGACTACAAACCGTTAATCGCTTAGGAATCAACGGCGGCAAACCACCATTACTTAAGAATTTTACTCAAAAAGAATTACATAGTTTATGTTAAGGGGGATGTAAGTACTATCGAAAGGAAATTATCTAACTAGACAAAAGAATTAAATACTAAATTCATTAAAAGAAAGGGTAAGGTGAAGCACTAATTATTGTAAGCCCTTTATAGGTAAGCCTAGTTGGTTAAGCTACAATCATGAGGTCTGACTATTAACTGTCAATCGCTTAGGAATTAACAAAGACCGACACTCATGACTGCCACTGTAAGCAACTAGGCCTAGGCTATTATGAAATTGAAATATAAAAGGTCACATGAGAACCCTCCCTACCAGCAAAATTAATAAGGAGTCCCACAATGACAAAACACAACCAACACCACAGGCACACCACCAAAGCGAAATGAATAGCCACCACAGACACCTGCAGGCCCAGACTGCCTAGCCTAGCCTATGAGCGCAAAATGGTGACCGACGAAACAACCCCTACCCCAATCTCCAGCCCAGCCAACCTACCAAAAAACGCCAAGGATCACACGCCCAAAAATCCCTGGAAACTAGTCCCAAAAAAGATAGGGACGGTGCCGAAACGGTAAAAAACACGAGGGAAAAAGCTGGGTCAAAACTAGGGAAATGTCAGTCGGCCAACAACGCGCAAGGCGGCAGCCATTTGTAAGCCCACAAGCGGCAAGGAAGCAAACAAAACGGGACTACGGTAAGGAAGCTTTAGGGCACGAAGGACCAATATTTATCGGGAATTTAGATAAAGGTTAAATTACATCACTGGTACATGAAATATCCCAACAAATATTTATAATATAATTACCAACGAGGTATTCGTCGATGGGTATAATCCAGTCCCCCACACACGGCTAGTTCAATTGCATGACATGTAGGAATGTTCACATAATACAATATCGATACAATGAACTTAGCTTAGAGGACTGGTGATGTAGGACTGTTGTTGTAAATTAGTATTTGTAGCACATGGTGAACTGTGGGTTGAGTCAGAGCCGGGGGAGGAGATGTTGGCTGTATGGTGTTGATCGAGAGACTAAAGGGCCGGCGTCCGATCGCTTCGCGAAATTACATATGGCTGCCGGCTCATAATAATTATAACCCATAACTTGGTTTCATAATACATCTAGAGCTGATGTAGATATTTATAAATTACAGTTAATATTTAACCTAACTTAAGAATGAACTACAATACACAAAGAACCAGCCGAAATCGTACAAGCGATACGATACCGCCAAATTCAAATGTCCTATTGGACCAAAACCTGTCGGGATCGTTACCCTATTCCCGACAGCTAGATTAATTTAAGTTGTTGAAATGTTATCTGACCTTCTTCCTCTGTCCGTCAATAGCTATTTATGGACACTGCCCACGCCAATTAAGATGCCAATTAGCAAAATTATTAACACAATTATGCTAATTACATCGATAAAACAACAACAATAACAGAACCAGATAGTGATAATTATGGTGGCTTGCTCTCATCAGATCAATCCTGGGCAAGTCAAATGTTATACTTCTGTGGTCAATGGACACTACTACATTTAATTATCATGTTAATTAACACATAATCTGCTAAATGCAATATGCAGATAAGTTCACTGTTTTACAGTACCTGTGTACTGTCTGGAACAGTTCAGAATCTTCATCTTAAGTTTGCGAGTTCAGTTCTGAGATCACTCCCCGTCGCAAGCACACAGTGGTGTGCATTCCAGACTGGCCTTCTTGCACTTGCACTTCTTGATGCAGCCCTTCTGGCATTTGCAGGAGACAAGCTCCCGGCAGACCTTGGATGCCTCGGGGAGCGTTGTCCAGAGAGGTTCGTAAATGTCTCTGGTCTTGATCCAACCCCAGTCGGTTGGTGATGGCAATGTTGGTGCAAGAACCAGGGCCTGACCCCAGACATGTCCGCCCTGGTATATTGCTCGTCGTACGTGCTGCTTCAGGGCTGCACTTGTCGGTGGGATCAGCTGGACATTGCTCTTCTTTGCAAACAGTTTGCGGCGTGCCTTGCCGATATCGGTTGCGGTGCTTGTTCTGTCGTAAAGCAGGATGAAGAACCTCTCGATGGTGTGCACGGCATCTTCATCAATATGATCCGGTGTAGTGGAGAGGTCAGTGAGTGTCTGGGTCAGCTGAGGTAGAGCTGTCCACACTGCCCATGCTGTCCTCTTGCCATGTCCGGCGAAGCAGGAGACTGTGTCGCAGCCCGTCAAAGCATGAAACATCGGTAGTGCCTGTGCTTTCTCAGGGCCCAGAGCCCGCGCCATCTCATGGGCTGCCAAGAACCGGAAAGCCTTGCCCATGCCGAAGGACACCCACACTTCGGCTTCCTCCTCCAGGGTGCGTGCCAGAGCCACTGCCAGGACAACAACATCAGTGTCAACTGTGCGGATGAGGATCTTGTGGCCATTGCGAGCAGCGTGGGCGGCATGCAACATCATGCGGCTGTCGGCTTCTTTGTGGTTGCAAGGAGCCAGGGCTGCAGTATCTAGGAGCGGTGGCTTGCTCCAGACATCATCTCCTTCAGTGATGACCAGCTCCTTGTCTGCAAGCTGGAATGAGTCGTGGAGGACAACAGAGAGGAAGCTGAACAGCTCTGTCTTGTTCTCGTCGACTCTGAGGAAGCTGGCCCAGTTCCTGGGGATCGTTGCACCACCCACCACCCGTCTTCTCGCCCCTTTTCCACGCTTGGCTCTTGCTGTACCCTTCAACGAGTCTGTATTGTAGCGGTCCCACACCAGGTCCAGTCGCGTGGCTTGATGGAGTTTTGAGAGTATGTAGGGCACAAAGACCTGCTGTGCATACTCGTTGAAGCTTTTTGCTGTAGCTGGCTTCAGCATCTGGATGATGACCGCTCCATCTAGCACAATGCAGCTGGTTGGAGGAACCTCAGACTTGGGCTGACTGAGGTCTTCTAGACAAGCGAGAAGATCACTCTTGACACTGCCATCTGATAGTGCAGGGGGGCAGGCTTGGTTTTCATGTTGGAAGAATTCCTCTAGATTCCCATCCCGGTTCTGGCACCCGATATACAGACGAGAGAACAGGTCCACGTCATTCTTCAGGGATTTCATCTGCTGCTTGCCCTTTCCCGGAGGTTTTGAAGCAGGCTGACCAAAGATTTTCAGCTTGTTTCTGTGGATGGCATCTGCTATGGGTTTCGTTCTCTCCACCAGGCGTTCTCTGACGAAGTTGTCAAACTGCAGCTGACCCACTTCATGTGCATGACGGAGGGCGTTTACAGCTCCAGGTGGCGCGATCTCCTTGGTGTCGAGTACCAGCAGATCTTGACTCTCCTCTTCAAATGGATTCCCGAAGTCTTCCATCACGTTGACCATCGACTGTACATCTTTCAGGAAAGCAGTCTGCACACTTGCTGACTGGTCATGGTGCCTTGTGTCTTGTGGTCTGTTCCCCGGGTCAGTTTCATCGTGGAACTGTTCGATGTAGGTTGGAACTGGCATCTCCTGCGTGGTGGTGTGCCTGGCTGGGTGGGCCCGTCGGTGCATAACGCTGTTGAACTTGAGGAGCTGGGCGATGCTCAGTGCCGCTGGCATTGTGCTTTCACTCTGGTGCTTGATACTGGGACCTTCCAAGATCATAGTGACAAAGGCAAGCAGCATGGGTGGCACAGAGTCCTGTTGGCATCCTGCAGGAAACCCGTTGAACACCTTGGCATCTCCGATGATGTGGCGTCTCACAATTTGGACAGCACGCGCCAGGTGGACAGCATCAAGGTCTCTGTCCAGTTCACAAGCCTTTGCCAGGGCATTGCCGAGGTCTTCATTGAATGCAAGCAGGACATCACACCCCTGGTGCTGTGCACACATGTTAGGAAAGTGAGCAAGCAGTCTCTGCTTAAGACGGGTCGTGTGCACCCTGCCCTCATGCTTGACTCCCAGCTGTTCCATCCTTGACGTGTATAACTGCGCCAGGTCAACAAGTTTGAAGACCGGAGACGTCTCATCATCCATGTGAGCTTCTTCAATAAACACTACCAGCTCTGCGAAAGCAAGTCCTGCTATTGCGTGTTCATCGTCTGTACCTTTGCCCGCCATTTCCTTAATCTTCCGTGCGCGATTGTACAAGCTCAGGAGACAATTTTGGTGGTACTTGGCCTCCTTTGCAACCATGTCCCCAGCGTTCAGTTGCGTCAGGAGGTCCATGTCGTCCAGAATCAGTGCGCACGACCTGACACGCGAGTCCAGCTGGAATGTCGCAGCTTCATGAAGACCAGCACAACCAGGAGCTTCTCCGCAGAAGAAGCATTTCACTTCTTGGTGTTTCGTCTCCGTACTTGATGGTCATGACAGATATCGCTTGTGGGCAACAACTTCCTCTTCTTCGTCGGCGCCTATTTTCAGGTGCCTCTTCTCAGCTCTGTCTAACTTGGTCTTGTTATACCTCAGCCTGCAGGTCTTGTGGTATCGTGCATTGTTGGCGCTCAATGCTGCTTCAACGCCACTGCCTTCATCTAATCGGCTCAGCAGAAAAGAGTTGGGGAGCAATCCAAGCTCATTAAACCTTCTCAGATGTCCAGTAAGAATGCTGTAGCTGCTCCCCTTGTCTTGGCGTGTATTCTGGGATGGACTTGTCAGCGACTCTGGCGTCGTTTCTTGGCATATGAAGCATAATGACCAGTCTGTCTCTGTTGCTGGCTGCGCGGAGGTAGACGGAGCTGCTTCTGCACCACGAAGCTCAACGAGTTTGAAGCTCTTCGACATTGTTCTGGAAATGGAAAATGACAAAGTTGTATGAAAGGAGCACTCAGAATCCAAGTGAATTAGGACATGTTCAATTGAGAGAAGTTTGTCAGTGCTGTTATGCTAATCTATGAATAATTCAATAAATCGATAATAAGATAAGATTCTAAAAACACATGGGCACCTTTCTTTGTTGTCAAGTGCTGCCCTACACTAGCAACAACACGCAACATAATGTTTGCACAACATTGCAGATTCAAAACAATCATTTTTTCCTGCACATTTACTCAGTACATCTCATTCACCTAGGGTTAAGTCTTCCTCGGCAGCCACATGGCGGCCATTTTGGAAAATGGCCACCACGGGGCAATTGGGCGATGGCTCCACATCCAAATTTGTTCATAATATATTGGTCTACCTCTGTGCCAAAATTGGTGCTTTTATAAAAAAATGCACAATAGGTTTGCATATCCTAGGTAAACCGCCCCACTATATAATTACCTCTCCAAAATTAGTTTTCTGCCCACAGCTAACTCAAAGACAACTGCAGATGTTGAAGTAACTAAACTAAAGATTTCTAAATACCCCTGATGGTAACAAAGGCTTTAAAGTATCCCTAATTGACTCAAAATCGCGTCATATATCGGAGAGGGTTAATGGTAATATTTTACCGTATGAAAGTTCAGTCAAATTCCTAGGGCTCACTTTGGATAGCGGTCTTACTTGGAAGGAACATATTCTTGATCTTAAGACGCATGTTATGCGGTCCTTGGACATCCTGAAAGTGCTTGGTAATAAGTCCTGGGGTGCAGACTGTTCATCCCTCCTCAGGATTAATGATGCTGTGTGCCGGTCTAAATTGGAGTATGGCTGCATGATATATTCTTCGGCAAGCAAGTCTATCTTAAAGTTGTTGGACCCGGTACACAATTCAGCCATGAGAATACGCACAGGTGCTTTCCGCATCGCCTGCAGAAAGCATGTATGTTGTGGCAGGGGAATTGCCTCTGGATCTCCGTAGGGAAGAGCTTGGATTACGTTTAATGTTTAGAATTCGCAGTTCCCCTGATAACCCTGCTTATCGCTCTGTCACCGATAGCCGGTTCCTTCAACGGTATGCGGTACATAAAAGCTTCCCCAAGCCTCTCCAGATACGCATTAGGGAAGTGTTGAACGACTCTCATTTGAACTCTGTTTTAATAAGAGAGGTAAAATTCCGCTCGTTTGCCCCGTGGGTTCTCCCCTCTCAGTCAGTATGCATTCTTCCCATTTACAAGGCGAAATTATCTCCAGCTGCAGCAAAGGCCATGTTTCTCGATCACTCCCAAGTCCATAAATCTACTTCAGCATTGTACACTGATGGGTCGAAAATGGCATCAGGTGTGGGTTGTGCGGTGGTTTTTAAGGACACCACCAGCCTTGCTCGATTGCCTGGGGTTGCCTTTGTCTTTACTGCGGAGGCGTATGCTATTATCCAAGCTTTGAAAGTGGCACGTGACTCCACTGGAACGGATTTCACTATTTACACTGATTCACAGAGTGTTCTTTCTGCCATTCAAGTTTATTCTCCTGTTCACCCATTGGTTCAGGACATCCAGGCATGGCTTTATCGCTTAGCATCTCGGCACAAAATGATTAATTTCTGTTAGGTCCCAGCTCATGTGGGGATCCAGGGAAATGAGGAGGCTGACACAGCAGCAAAAGAGGCCGTACTAGAGTGTGAGGGCCGGTTCTCGATCCCCTCTGAGGATTTGAAATGCAGTATCCGGTCACTAATTCGGGAGAGGTGGCAGTTGAGGTGGTCTTCCCTCACTAGCACAAACCAAAAACTTATAGCCATTCATCCTTCTGTGAAGGTTTGGGACTTACCACCCGTTCACTTAGGTAGACGTACGCAAGTCGTTCTCACAAGGTTGCATATTGGTCACACATATATGACGCACAAATACATATTACATAATGATCGACCACTGCTGTGTGTGACGAGGTGCTGTCTGTAAGCCACATTCTAACCTCTTGTTGTAATTACTCATTTCCCAGATGCTCTGTAGGTTTTACTTTTCTTTCCCTGTCTGACATTCTTGACCAAGATGCAGTTGTTTTTAAGCTCCGATCGTATTTATTCGATTGCGGTATTTTTTATGATATTTAACACCTAAAGAGCGGCCTAGGCGGTATATAATATGTAGCCACCAGCGGGGTGTTTTTACCCAAAATAGGGCTGTTTACGTGATCATTTTCATGCCTAAATAAGACCCAGAACGTAAAACAAGTATCTATCCCTGAAAGGGCATAAACAGAGCTTTCGAATGACACCATAATGATCCTTTTATGATGGCTAGTTTTCTTGCAATAACCGTGCAACGCGAGTGCAAAAAGCATGTAATTAGGCACTTTCCCCATACAATTCCGTATATAGCGAGTGAGAGAGAGAGAGGGAGGAGGTGGGATTCGTGTCAGTAGGTTCGCCGCGGTGGTCTGGAGCAGTCATACGCTCGCTACTCTCCTGCCACCACTTGTCTCTCTCTCTCAGCAACATTACGTGCTGAAATTGCCACACGATATATGTCGAGCACCGCCACATAGTCCAGCTTTATTTAACTCGACTTATGTTGCTCGCCGCTAATTAAGGGTTAATTATCCAGTTATTTTTACTTTTTATATAACTTTATTGATATTTTATCCGTTTAATGTACCGCTACTTGATATCTTAATGCGTTTTAAATTTTGAAACTCCTGTGATCTTTTAATTTTTAGATGTAGCGCTGAATGATCTGTACAGGTCCCAGTGGTTGGCCTTTGTGCCTAAATCTTATCAATTTAATTCTTTGGCGGGGACCGACTTAAGGCGGTCAAGAGAACCCAGACCTAAAGAGCGGGGACCGCCTTAAGTCGTATGCGATGTTGAGCACATAATTGGCTCTGAGAGAGAGTCCGAGCGGTGGGAGGAGCGTAGGTTGGCTCTGACTGTTTGGCACGGCTCCCGTACCGCGACAGGCCAACCTCCACACTCATCCACATCCACTGCTTCCCTAGACAGGGAAATATGTCAGGAAATGTCCGTATTTTAGGGATTTTTCCTTCGTGTTGCACGATCGTTGCAAGACAACCCGTGGTCGTAGAAGGATGGTTCAGGTGTCATTGGAAAGCTCAATTAACGCCCTTTCACAGATACATAATTGTATTACGCTCTGGCTCTTCTTTATGCATGAAAAAGAGCATGGAATGAAGCTCGTTTAGGGTAAATATGCCCGCTTGGCAGGTAGTAGAAGTTATTAACCTAGCCGCTCGTTGAGTGTTAAAGCCTTTGTTACCATCAGGGGTATTTAGAAACCTTTAGTTTAGTTATTTCAACTTCTGCAGTTGTCTTTGAGTTAGCTGTGGGCAGAAAACTAATTTGGGAGAGGTAATTATAAGAGTGAGAGAACTCTATTTCTTATTGCTAATCTGGCAACCTCTGAGTCATAAATGCGTGAAAGGGTTAAGGCGGCTTCCCAGAAGCTGGGTGTGCTCAACTGCCTCAAGGGGTTCTTTACCCCTGCACATCTTCTTGCTCTTTACAGGGGTACAGTGCGTCCTTGTATTGAGTAGTTCACATGTGTGGGAAGGATCCTCTTCTAGACAAAGTAGAAAGGAAAGGCTTTCATATCATTAACTCCTGTCCACTCACTGACTCTGCAATCTCTCTCTCTTCGCCGCAATGTTGCATCTCTCTCGCCATTCTAGTGCTACTACAATAATCAATGTTCCTCAGAGCTCTCTCAGTGTATACCACCTCCTCTACATTGTACCCGTCTTGCAACACAATCCCACCCATACTCTGTACAATTATCCAATTCAAGAGTGAAACAATACTCCCAAAATCTCTCCCTGAATCCATCTTTCCCTCATCCTATGACTTAAATTGTTTCAAACTCTGTTTCTAGACATTTTGCCTCGAACATTATTTGATTTTGGCCCTGTCACTTTTTCAACTCTGGGGGAGGCACTCGTCTTAGGCAGTTTTGCCTTTTGTCTCTTTCAACCACATATAAAAAAACGGAAAAGAAAAAATAAGACTCGCAAGACGTTTATCAATATCCACGTGTCGATTATTTCCTGGTCAGCATTATTTTTTTTTAAATGTTTCTGACAGTAGGCTAAATTTGTACATTTTTCAACATAAAATCTCTCTGGCGAAGCCGGATTTCTCAAAGCAATGCTGGCACGCTCTCGCTCGCCAGGAAGAAATCGACACCTGGATGGGGATAAACGTCATAAAACAGTAGGCTGAACAAGGCCAAATGGATACAAACCAGAGAAAGATAGAGAACAAAAATGCCAGTGACCCCCCCTTAATGCCCCTTTCCCACTGGTGTGACAACTCACGATTTTCGTCGCCGATGACTTAGTTTTGTCAAATTCGCAAGAATACGTGCGACGTTCACGATTTTGACCGTTTCAAACAGATGACAAATGATGTCGGCGACGCAATCGCCGACCTTCTGCGACGTTATGGGCGAAGTAAGCGATGATTCGCCGATGACCTCTGCGAGGCATGTCACATTTTCAAAAATATCTTGCGAAATCATGCGAGGATGAAAGAAAACTCGCCGTATGTTCTGCGACGTCTTCGGCGATTCAAGCGATGGTTCGGCGTTTACTTCGGCGAGGTGATAAGATTATTTTTTAAAGGCACAAATTCTTGCGATGAATGAACGATTCCTGGTTGATCACCGGCGTTGCCATCGCAGATACGTAGCCGAGGTGTCCGAACAAGATCGGCGAGGTGTGCGCACCTGAGCTAATGTAACGTGAATGTGCTAATTGCAGAGTGGAATTAGCATATCACGTTACAATCGGTCAAGGAAATAGCCCCCACACCCACCCCATATCTCGTTACAATGGGTCAAGTAAACATGCCCCCACCCACCCATAACCCCCCAAACTTTTTTGGTTGTATATAAAGACATTGACACGGCCCCAGAGCATTCTATATTAACCTCGACCACAACGTGCCTGTAAAATTTAGAGATGGTGAGACATACGCCGCATCTACGCAAAAACGATGTACTGTTCGTATGGACCTTATTATCCTTCTAGCACACAAATAATAACATGAAAAAGAAAGTCAATAACAATGTCTCCTTTGTCTTTTCAGAACCAATTAAGTCCGTCTCATAATAGTTAGTGTTTAGTGTTTATCGCTCGCTTCCCCTCTGCAACTCTCGATTTCTATTTATCTATCTCTCTAATGTATCTACCTAACTCCCTTATACATTAACATAACTGTCTTATTTGGACTTTTTGTAATCTTTGAATCATTTCTAATGCGATGGAATTGAAAAATATAATATCCTTCAAGCATATAGATAAACAATAAATAAGAGAGTCAACACAATATTTCAACCCTCCCCTCCCCTCGTCTTGCTGTGCAGGCGGCGCTGAGCTTAGGTAGGAGACGGAAGATTTACGTTTGATAGATTTTTTTTTTTTCCCCCACGGTATACGCAAAATGATAGGGAAATATTGTAACCTGTTTTTAATTGACATTTGTGTCGTTTTTGCTGATTATGAGTTGGTGGAAAAAATATCTTTAATTCCATCATATCGGAAATGATTCACAGATTATATAGAGACCAAATAACATACGCTTTTAAGTGTGTTCAATAGTTTGCATTATCAATAGGGTGTAGCACAAGGCTTATCAACATCATCACAGCAACAGGGTCGGGGTTGAGGCCGGGACGGGGAGGGGAGGGGAGGGAGTAGGCCTACAGCGGCGGGGATATAATTATTTTTTGTTTTTTTGTGGGTTTTTTTTTTCCATGTGAAATTTATCATATTAATGACAAATACTACCCTTATTTTGTTTTCAGGGACAGTACAGCACATAGTAATTAAGATTAACACAATAATTAAAAGGCACAGGCTTCAATTCATCCATATAATGCTGGTTCGCTATCGCTCGCCAGGAAGAAATCGACATCTGGATGGGGATAAATGTCTTAAAACAGTTGGCTGAATTGGGCCGAACGGATACAAGGCAAAGAGAGAGGGAGAGAAATAAAAAAAACAAAAAACGAAGAGAGAGGGAGAGAAAGAGAAAAAAAAAAACAGGAGGTGGGCTCAATGTTTACGTTACGGCTTAAAAATTGAGCCCACCTCGCCTTTTTTTGTTTTCTCTTTCTCTCCCTCTCTCTTTGCCTTGTATCCGTTCGGCCCCGTTCAGCCTACTGTTTTAAGACGTTTACCCCCATCCAGGTTTCAATATTTTCATGGTGAGCGGTAGCGAGCCAACATAAATATATTTTTGTTTTGAGAGCAAGCTTAATTTGTACATTTTTCGATAGAAAAATTTCTCCGGCAAAGCCGGATTTCTCCATATAATGCTGGTTCGCTATCGCTTGCCAGGAAAGATATCGATACTTGGATGGGGATGAACGTCTTAAAACAGTTGGCTGAATGGGGCTGAATGGATACAAACCAGAGAAAGAGAGAAAAGGAGAGAAAGAGAAAAAAAAACAGGTGCATAGAAAAAAGGGTTGACAGGTTCACTATAGGCCTAATAATTTTGTTTTACCCACCTTGCCGAAGGTTGCTCTTTGGCCTCGGCAGGTGTGTCTTGAGCATTCCGCGACGGACGTCGCAAGGCCCTTCGCATGCCTCTTGCCTAGTGCGGAGCATACCCCTGGCGGGTATACTCTTGGCGATAATTCGTGCGCACGTTGACGACTAATCGACGAGGAAATCGCCGATGATCGTCGATGTTCTCTGAACATCCGAGAGCATCGGCGGTCCGTCGTGCGACGTTTTGGAAAATTTAAACTATTTTTTTCGTGCGACAAACTCCGCATGTCTCGCAGATGATCGCAGAAATCCTCGCAGATCCCTCGGCGATGGTCGACGATGCTTGCGAGGGTAACCAATCCTCGTGAGTTCTCGTCCAAAATTTTGAACTGTCCGAACATTTGCGACGACCCGCGAGGGCCCTTGCGAGGCCTTAAGAGCCAAACGATTTTTCATGAGTGGTGTTGAGGCATGTCACGAATGTGCCAATTTATTGGTGTCGGCGACGAAAATCGTGACTTGTCTCACCAGTGGGAAAGGGGCATAAGTGTACAAAGGAGCACAATGGAAATCAGGCAACACCAGGTCTAGTGACCCTTCTAGGCTGCTTGTCCTCCAAAACGCTGAGGATCAAGTATCCAAACAGTGGTTTAGAGGGGGTAAGGGAACATTGGAAAGGGAACTACTGCCCTGGAACTAATGTCCGTGGCATGGCCATGTGATGAGAAGATTATCTGGGGAGAAGATTGTTGCGGATTGAGGTATGTGGAAGGAGAAGCAGAGGACGGCCAAGACGGAGGTGGATGAATAGTGTAAATGACGACCTGAGAGAGAAGGGGGGCCTAACCCCTTCTTTACCGGCGACGTCCTTTTCACTTTAATTTAGTTGTTATTATACTATGTTTGCAGCTTAGGAAGGACATCCACCAATTAAAAGGCTACAGACTATCTCAATTAATCCTTTTAGCTACCATATATCCTTCCTAAGCTACATCACATTGTCTAAATATAGCTGAAATCAAATACAAAAGACATCACCAGTACAGAAGGTGTTAATGGGGGAGGAGGCGCAAGTGACCCAATGTTGCCAATTTAGCTACTTTCCTGCTATAATATGTAAAGGTATTTACTTCGATGTAGAGGAAAATGTTTACATCTAGTGCCATGAATTGTAGCGATATTCTGGAGATTGAGCCATTTTCAAAGCGATATTCTGGAGCTTGTGGCATTATATTAGCGATTGTTTGCCTTTAGTTACTGTCTAGCGGATTTGGTAACTCTTGTGTGGAGAAATATACACAAGAAACATCGATTCCATGTAAAACTGGGAAAAGATGCAAACAAAAAGAAGATATAGGCCATGCATACTTCGATATATATATAAAATATTAAGAACATGAACATTAAAACAATTATACTTTCTGATTTACGCTAATAAATTGCTGCTAGAAGGGACATTAGTATCCTAACTAAGAAACTACACATCTAACATATGTCTTTCTTTCGAATTCCTAAACAAATATTTACCAGGAATTGACACAAATCTTAGAACTATTAAAGATAATAATATTATCAACAAGTAAGGCAGGGGGCTAGGAATCCTCCTCCCCTTGTATAATTTTCCTAATCAATGAGACAGAGAAACGGGCGAGCGAACGCGTACGTGGTCCCGGACCCTGAGAATTGGAACTTTAAATGTTGTTTCTGTTCGGGCTCTGTTTCGTGTCGGCCACCCCCAGCAATGGGGTATGTGCCTGAGTATATACATACATACATACATACATACATACATACATACATACATACAAATACAGTGTATACAATTATTTATTATGATAGATCAACTTTAATCAATACTGGTAGTAAAATGTGAATTTTATTTAATCTAGTCAGTGATTCAATATCTTAAACATAAATTATTTTTAGTAATTGTATACGATATGTGTAAATAATAGAGTAAATTAGTTTTAAGAGGCTAGAGGCTGTTTTTTTTTTTTTGGTCTATTAATTAATATATTCATTAATTTTATACTGTCCACACTAGACCTCCATCAAGCTTAGAAAAATACCTCCTAGACTCCCTTTCAAGATAAATTTGTACATTTTTAGGTAGAACAATTTCCCGGCCGAAAGCTGGTTCCTCTAAAAATGACAGGCTCGCTATCGCTCGCCAGGAAAAACCTAAATGGCATGAAAGGTCTTAAAACTGTCAACGAAATGGGACAAAAGGTGTTAAATTCGCCAAACTAATGGGCCGAACGTCTTAAAATCTGAAAACTAATGGGGTTGAACACAAGGGAGAAGACATCCCGAAAAAGCGACTACCTCCGCCTTA
The DNA here is from genome assembly GCA_037953745.1 of Lithodes maja. Lineage (NCBI taxonomy): Eukaryota > Metazoa > Arthropoda > Malacostraca > Decapoda > Lithodidae > Lithodes > Lithodes maja. The sequence continues at coordinate 14,387 of JBAKBP010038199.1, forward strand.
ATACATTTTACCAGAACTATATATGCAAGCTCAAACCCATGGTTAACCCCTTCTGTACCGGCCACGTATAAATGTTTTTGATTTTAGCTAAATTTAGAAAATTTTATGAAGCTTAGGAGGGATACATGGTAGCTAAAAGGATGAAATGAGATAGTCTGTAGCCTTTAAATTAGTCGAAGTCTTTCCTAAACTGAATACAATCGTCTAATAGTAGCCTGATTAAATTAAAAAGACGTCGCCGGTACAGGAGTTAACTGACTGAAAAGCTATCTCAATATATATTTATCCTCGTGCTTGTTGCCCGCAAACTTCGATTCCAATTCGCGCTGCCTCGACTCTGCGAAAAGTTGGAAAATAATCCTGAAAGAGACTGGTTCCTTCTAAAATTGCAGGCTCACTATCGCTCGCCAGGAAAATATCGACATATAAATGGCACGAAAGGTATTCATTTTGACAAAGAAATGGGGCGAAAGGTTTCAAAATAGGCAAAATAATGGAACTAACGTCTAAAAATACCAAAACTAATATGCTAAACACGAGGGAGAAAGGGATCCAGAAAAAGTGACTATAGATCTCCCCCTTAACTGCCCGTAAAGCTATTTCAATATATATTAATCCTCGTGCTTGTTGCCTCCAAACTTGGATTCCAATTCGCGCTGCCTTGACTCGGCGAAAATTGATAAAGTTGAGTTCCCAGAAAAACAAAGTCAGCACCTGGAAGTTGCTAAGGGGAGATGGGTCGTTTTTCTGGTTCCCCTTCTCCCTCTTGCTTAGCCCCTTTAGTTTCCACATTGTATAACGTTCGGCCCATTAGTTTGGCTATGTTAACACGTTTAGCTCCATTTCGTTGTCAATTTTAAAACCTATCGTGTCATTTAGGTGTCGATGTTTTTCCTGGCGAACGATAGCGACCCTGTAATTTTGAGAGGAACTGGCCTTCGGCCGGGACATTGTTCTTCCAAAAAATGTTCACATTTTTTTAAAGGAAATCTAGGGGATGTTTTTCTAAGTTTGAGGGAGGTATAGTGAGGGAAATTTAAAATAAATTAATTAATATACCAACAAAACAGTCAGTGTCCCCTTACCGTGGGAAGAGTTATCTGTTGGTGGGAGATTATAATACATTGTGGACTGTGAAAGTATTTGTTATAGTATATAACAACTATATTATAGTATATAACAACTATATTATAGTATATAACAACTATATTATAGTATATAACAACTATATTATAGTATATAACAACTATATTATTAAATCTAGAAATATACGCGTGGAATATTTAACTATGCCATTACACCATAATTTATACCATGATTGGTGCTTCTGAATGCTTGTGTGCTTGCTGTTTGTGGGCGAACTGTTATACGTGTTTTTCTCCTGTCACCTCTGTTTTCTTTCTCGTGTCTTTTGCTGATCCTCCCTACCACTTGCGGGAGTAAGGGCTGGCTACTGACTGACTGACGGACCTTTATAAGGTAGCCTAGAATAAGGAATGGTTTCTCTTTTTCTCTATGGTATAAACATAAAGTTGGCTAGTGCTACAGAACAATTGATTTTAAGTGGGTAGTGCTTGTTGTTTGGTCTATATACAGTATATGTGTATTTTAAGTGGGTAGTGCTTGTTGTTTGGTCTATATACTGTACAGTATATGTGTATTTATTTATTGATGAGTTTCCTCGCTAGACCCCCATCAAGCTTAAACAAACACCCTCTAGAATCCCTTTCAAGATAAAGCTGTACATTTTTCGGTAGAAAATTGCAGACTCGCTCTCGCTCGTCAAGAAAAATTCGACGCATAAATGGCACGAAAGCTCTTAATATTTACAACGACATGAGGTGAAAGGTCTCAAAATCATCAAACCAACGGAACGAACGTCTTAAAACCTCCAAACTAATATGCTAAACATGAGGGAGAAGGGGATCCAGAAAAAGCGAGTACTACCTCCTTAAAAGTGTGGAGGATAAGATATATGGTACGGTTGTAACGGAGAACGAGAAAGGTAATTCAGAGAGAACAGAAAATGGCCAACAGGTTAGTTTATTTTAAGGG
>JBAKBP010038200.1:0-16439 GCA_037953745.1 Lithodes maja
GTAATACTTCCGTCAATAGTAATACTTCCGTCAATAGTAATACTTTCGTCAATAGTAATATTTCCGTCAATAGTAATATTTCCGTCAATAGTAATATTTCCGTCAATAGTAATATTTCCGTCAATAGTAATATTTCCGTCAATAGTAATACTTCCGTCAATAGTAATACTTGCGTCAATAGTAATACTTCCGTCAATAGTAATACTTCCGTCAATAGTAATACTTTCGTCAATAGTAATATTTCCGTCAATAGTAATACTTCCGTCAATAGTAATACTTTCGTCAATAGTAATACTTCCGTCAATAGTAATATTTCCGTCAATAGTAACACTTTTGTCAATAGTAATACTTCCGTCAATAGTAATATTTCCGTCAATAGTAATATTCCGTCAATAGTAATATTCCGTCAATAGTAATATTTCCGTCAATAGTAATATTTCCGTCAATAGTAATACTTCCGTCAATAGTAATACTTTCGTCAATAGTAATACTTTCGTCAATAGTAATACTTTCGTCAATAGTAATATTTCCGTCAATAGTAATATTTCCGTCAATAGAAATACTTTCGTCAATAGTAATACTTCCGTCAATAGTAATACTTTCGTCAATAGTAATACTTTCGTCAATAGTAATACTTTCGTCAATAGTAATACTTTCGTCAATAGTAATACTTTCGTCAATAGTAATACTTCTGTCAATAGTAATACTTCCGTCAATAGTAATATTTCCGTCAATAGTAATATTCCGTCAATAGTAATATTTCCGTCAATAGTAATATTTCCGTCAATAGTAATACTTCCGTCAATAGTAATACATTCGTCAATAGTAATACTTCCGTCAATAGTAATACTTCCGTCAATAGTAATATTTCCGTCAATAGTAATATTCCGTCAATAGTAATATTCCGTCAATAGTAATATTTCCGTCAATAGTAATATTTCCGTCAATAGTAATACTTCCGTCAATAGTAATACTTTCGTCAATAGTAATACTATCGTCAATAGTAATACTTCCGTCAATAGTAATATTTCAGTCAATAGTAATATTTCCGTCAATAGTAATATTCCGTCAATAGTAATATTCCGTCGATAGTAATATTTCCGTCAATAGTAATACTTTCGTCAATAGTGATACTTCCGTCAATAGTAATATTTCCGTCAATAGTAATATTTCCGTCAATAGTAATACTTCCGTCAATAGTAATACTTTCGTCAATAGTAATAATTCCGTCAATAGTAATATTTCCGTCAATAGTAATATTTCCGTCAATAGTAATACTTTCGTCAATAGTAATATTTCCGTCAATAGTAATATTCCGTCAATAGTAATATTTCCGTCAATAGTAATACTTTCGTCAATAGTAATACTTTCGTCAATAGTAATATTCCGTCAATAGTAATACTTTCGTCAATAGTAATACTTTCGTCAATAGTAATACTTTCGTCAATTGTAATACTTTCGTCAATAGTAATACTTCCGTCAATAGTAATACTTCCGTCAATAGTAATATTTCCGTCAATAGTAATATTCCGTCAATAGTAATATTCCGTCAATAGTAATATTTCCGTCAATAGTAATACTTCCGTCAATAGTAATACTTTCGTCAATAGTAATACTTTCGTCAATAGTAATACTTTCGTCAATAGTAATATTTCCGTCAATAGTAATATTTCCGTCAATAGTAATATTCCGTCAATAGTAATATTTCCGTCAATAGTAATATTTCCGTCAATAGTAATACTTCCGTCAATAGTAATATTTCCGTCAATAGTAATATTTCCGTCAACAGTAATATTCCGTCAATAGTAATATTTCCGTCAATAGTAATATTTCCGTCAATAGTAATATTTCCGTCAATAGTAATATTCCGTCAATAGTAATATTTCCGTCAATAGTAATAATTCCGTCAATAGTAATACTTCCGTCAATAGTAATACTTTCGTCAATAGTAATACTTTCGTCAATAGTAATACTTTCGTCAATAGTAATATTTCCGTCAATAGTAATATTTCCGTCAATAGTAATATTTCCGTCAATAGTAATATTTCCGTCAATAGTAATATTTCCGTCAATAGTAATATTTCCGTCATACGTAATACTTCCGTCAATAGTAATACTTTCGTCAATAGTAATACTTCCGTCAATAGTAATACTTCCGTCAATAGTAATACTTTCGTCAATAGTAATATTTCCGTCAATAGTAATACTTCCGTCAATAGTAATACTTTCGTCAATAGTAATACTTCCGTCAATAGTAATATTTCCGTCAATATTAATACTTTCGTCAATAGTAATATTTCCGTCAATAGTAATATTTCCGTCAATAGTAATATTCCGTCAATAGTAATACTTCCGTCAATAGTAATACTTCCGTCAATAGTAATATTTCCGTCAATAGTAATACTTTCTTCAATAGTAATACTTTCGTCAATAGTAATACTTCCGTCAATAGTAATACTTTCGTCAATAGTAATATTCCGTCAATAGTAATACTTTCATCAATAGTAATACTTCCGTCAATAGTAATACTTTCGTCAATAGTAATATTTCCGTCAATAGTAATATTTCCGTCAATAGTAAAATTTCCGTCAATAGTAATATTCCGTCAATAGTAATACTTTCGTCAATAGTAATACTTCCGTCAATAGTAATATTTCCGTCAATAGTAATACTTTCGTCAATAGTAATATTTCCGTCAATAGTAATATTCCGTCAATAGTAATATTTCCGTCAATAGTAATATTTCCGTCAATAGTAATACTTCCGTCAATAGTAATATTTCCGTCAATAGTAATATTTCCGTCAATAGTAATATTCCGTCAATAGTAATATTCCGTCAATAGTAATATTTCCGTCAATAGTAATATTTCCGTCAATAGTAATATTTCCGTCAATAGTAATATTTCCGTCAATAGTAATACTTCCGTCAATAGTAATACTTTCGTTAATAGTAATACTTCCGTCAATAGTAATACTTCCGTCAATAGTAATACTTTCGTCAATAGTAATATTTCCGTCAATAGTAATATTTCCGTCAATAGTAATATTTCCGTCAATAGTAATATTTCCGTCAATAGTAATATTTCCGTCAATAGTAATATTTCCGTCAATAGTAATACTTGCGTCAATAGTAATACTTGCGTCAATAGTAATACTTCCGTCAATAGTAATACTTTCGTCAATAGTAATATTTCCGTCAATAGTAATACTTCCGTCAATAGTAATACTTTCGTCAATAGTAATACTTCCGTCAATAGTAATATTTCCGTCAATAGTAACACTTTTGTCAATAGTAATACTTCCGTCAATAGTAATATTTCCGTCAATAGTAATATTCCGTCAATAGTAATATTCCGTCAATAGTAATATTTCCGTCAATAGTAATATTTCCGTCAATAGTAATACTTCCGTCAATAGTAATACTTTCGTCAATAGTAATACTTTCGTCAATAGTAATACTTTCGTCAATAGTAATATTTCCGTCAATAGTAATATTTCCGTCAATAGAAATACTTTCGTCAATAGTAATACTTTCGTCAATAGTAATACTTTCGTCAATAGTAATACTTTCGTCAATAGTAATACTTTCGTCAATAGTAATACTTTCGTCAATAGTAATACTTTCGTCAATAGTAATACTTCTGTCAATAGTAATACTTCCGTCAATAGAAATATTTCCGTTAATAGTAATATTCCGTCAATAGTAATATTCCGTCAATAGTAATATTTCCGTCAATAGTAATATTTCCGTCAATAGTAATACTTCCGTCAATAGTAATACTTTCGTCAATAGTAATACTTCCGTCAATAGTAATACTTCCGTCAATAGTAATATTTCCGTCAATAGTAATATTCCGTCAATAGTAATATTCCGTCAATAGTAATATTTCCGTCAATAGTAATATTTCCGTCAATAGTAATACTTCCGTCAATAGTAATACTTTCGTCAATAGTAATACTATCGTCAATAGTAATACTTCCGTCAATAGTAATATTTCAGTCAATAGTAATATTTCCGTCAATAGTAATATTCCGTCAATAGTAATATTCCGTCAATAGTAATATTTCCGTCAATAGTAATACTTTCGTCAATAGTGATACTTCCGTCAATAGTAATATTTCCGTCAATAGTAATATTTCCGTCAATAGTAATACTTCCGTCAATAGTAATACTTTCGTCAATAGTAATAATTCCGTCAATAGTAATATTTCCGTCAATAGTAATATTTCCGTCAATAGTAATTCTTTCGTCAATAGTAATATTTCTGTCAATAGTAATATTCCGTCAATAGTAATATTTCCGTCAATAGTAATACTTTCGTCAATAGTAATACTTTCGTCAATAGTAATATTCCGTCAATAGTAATACTTTCGTCAATAGTAATACTTTCGTCAATAGTAATACTTTCGTCAATTGTAATACTTTCATCAATAGTAATACTTCCGTCAATAGTAATACTTCCGTCAATAGTAATATTTCCGTCAATAGTAATTTTCCGTCAATAGTAATATTCCGTCAATAGTAATATTTCCGTCAATAGTAATATTTCCGTCAATAGTAATACTTCCGTCAATAGTAATACTTTCGTCAATAGTAATACTTTCGTCAATAGTAATACTTTCGTCAATAGTAATATTTCCGTCAATAGTAATATTTTCGTCAATAGTAATATTCCGTCAATAGTAATATTTCCGTCAATAGTAATATTTCCGTCAATAGTAATACTTCCGTCAATAGTAATATTTCCGTCAATAGTAATATTTCCGTCAATAGTAATATTCCGTCAATAGTAATATTCCGTCAATAGTAATATTTCCGTCAATAGTAATATTTCCGTCAATAGTAATATTTCCGTCAATAGTAATATTCCGTCAATAGTAATATTTCCGTCAATAGTAATAATTCTGTCAATAGTAATACTTCCATCAATAGTAATACTTTCGTCAATAGTAATACTTTCGTCAATAGTAATACTTTCGTCAATAGTAATATTTCCGTCAATAGTAATATTTCCGTCAATAGTAATATTTCCGTCAATAGTAATATTTCCGTCAATAGTAATATTTCCGTCAATAGTAATATTTCCGTCAATAGTAATACTTCCGTCAATAGTAATACTTTCGTCAATAGTAATACTTCCGTCAATAGTAATACTTCCGTCAATAGTAATACTTTCGTCAATAGTAATATTTCCGTCAATAGTAATACTTCCGTCAATAGTAATACTTTCGTCAATAGTAATACTTCCGTCAATAGTAATATTTCCGTCAATATTAATACTTTCGTCAATAGTAATATTTCCGTCAATAGTAATATTTCCGTCAATAGTAATACTTCCGTCAATAGTAATGCTTTCGTTAATAGTAATACTTCCGTCAATAGTAATACTTCCGTCAATAGTAATACTTTCGTCAATAGTAATATTTCCGTCAATAGTAATATTTCCGTCAATAGTAATATTTCCGTCAATAGTAATATTTCCGTCAATAGTAATATTTCCGTCAATAGTAATACTTCCGTCAATAGTAATACTTGCGTCAATAGTAATACTTCCGTCAATAGTAATACTTCCGTCAATAGTAATACTTTCGTCAATAGTAATATTTCCGTCAATAGTAATACTTCCGTCAATAGTAATACTTTCGTCAATAGTAATACTTCCGTCAATAGTAATATTTCCGTCAATAGTAACACTTTTGTCAATAGTAATACTTCCGTCAATAGTAATATTTCCGTCAATAGTAATATTCCGTCAATAGTAATATTCCGTCAATAGTAATATTTCCGTCAATAGTAATATTTCCGTCAATAGTAATACTTCCGTCAATAGTAATACTTTCGTCAATAGTAATACTTTCGTCAATAGTAATACTTTCGTCAATAGTAATATTTCCGTCAATAGTAATATTTCCGTCAATAGAAATACTTTCGTCAATAGTAATACTTCCGTCAATAGTAATACTTTCGTCAATAGTAATACTTTCGTCAATAGTAATACTTTCGTCAATAGTAATACTTTCGTCAATAGTAATACTTCTGTCAATAGTAATACTTCCGTCAATAGTAATATTTCCGTCAATAGTAATATTCCGTCAATAGTAATATTCCGTCAATAGTAATATTTCCGTCAATAGTAATATTTCCGTCAATAGTAATACTTCCGTCAATAGTAATACATTCGTCAATAGTAATACTTCCGTCAATAGTAATACTTCCGTCAATAGTAATATTTCCGTCAATAGTAATATTCCGTCAATAGTAATATTCCGTCAATAGTAATATTTCCGTCAATAGTAATATTTCCGTCAATAGTAATACTTCCGTCAATAGTAATACTTTCGTCAATAGTAATACTATCGTCAATAGTAATACTTCCGTCAATAGTAATATTTCAGTCAATAGTAATATTTCCGTCAATAGTAATATTCCGTCAATAGTAATATTCCGTCGATAGTAATATTTCCGTCAATAGTAATACTTTCGTCAATAGTGATACTTCCGTCAATAGTAATATTTCCGTCAATAGTAATATTTCCGTCAATAGTAATACTTCCGTCAATAGTAATACTTTCGTCAATAGTAATAATTCCGTCAATAGTAATATTTCCGTCAATAGTAATATTTCCGTCAATAGTAATACTTTCGTCAATAGTAATATTTCCGTCAATAGTAATATTCCGTCAATAGTAATATTTCCGTCAATAGTAATACTTTCGTCAATAGTAATACTTTCGTCAATAGTAATATTCCGTCAATAGTAATACTTTCGTCAATAGTAATACTTTCGTCAATAGTAATACTTTCGTCAATTGTAATACTTTCGTCAATAGTAATACTTCCGTCAATAGTAATACTTCCGTCAATAGTAATATTTCCGTCAATAGTAATATTCCGTCAATAGTAATATTCCGTCAATAGTAATATTTCCGTCAATAGTAATACTTCCGTCAATAGTAATACTTTCGTCAATAGTAATACTTTCGTCAATAGTAATACTTTCGTCAATAGTAATATTTCCGTCAATAGTAATATTTCCGTCAATAGTAATATTCCGTCAATAGTAATATTTCCGTCAATAGTAATATTTCCGTCAATAGTAATACTTCCGTCAATAGTAATATTTCCGTCAATAGTAATATTTCCGTCAACAGTAATATTCCGTCAATAGTAATATTTCCGTCAATAGTAATATTTCCGTCAATAGTAATATTTCCGTCAATAGTAATATTCCGTCAATAGTAATATTTCCGTCAATAGTAATAATTCCGTCAATAGTAATACTTCCGTCAATAGTAATACTTTCGTCAATAGTAATACTTTCGTCAATAGTAATACTTTCGTCAATAGTAATATTTCCGTCAATAGTAATATTTCCGTCAATAGTAATATTTCCGTCAATAGTAATATTTCCGTCAATAGTAATATTTCCGTCAATAGTAATATTTCCGTCAATAGTAATACTTCCGTCAATAGTAATACTTTCGTCAATAGTAATACTTCCGTCAATAGTAATACTTCCGTCAATAGTAATACTTTCGTCAATAGTAATATTTCCGTCAATAGTAATACTTCCGTCAATAGTAATACTTTCGTCAATAGTAATACTTCCGTCAATAGTAATATTTCCGTCAATATTAATACTTTCGTCAATAGTAATATTTCCGTCAATAGTAATATTTCCGTCAATAGTAATATTCCGTCAATAGTAATACTTCCGTCAATAGTAATACTTCCGTCAATAGTAATATTTCCGTCAATAGTAATACTTTCTTCAATAGTAATACTTTCGTCAATAGTAATACTTCCGTCAATAGTAATACTTTCGTCAATAGTAATATTCCGTCAATAGTAATACTTTCATCAATAGTAATACTTCCGTCAATAGTAATACTTTCGTCAATAGTAATATTTCCGTCAATAGTAATATTTCCGTCAATAGTAAAATTTCCGTCAATAGTAATATTCCGTCAATAGTAATACTTTCGTCAATAGTAATACTTCCGTCAATAGTAATATTTCCGTCAATAGTAATACTTTCGTCAATAGTAATATTTCCGTCAATAGTAATATTCCGTCAATAGTAATATTTCCGTCAATAGTAATATTTCCGTCAATAGTAATACTTCCGTCAATAGTAATATTTCCGTCAATAGTAATATTTCCGTCAATAGTAATATTCCGTCAATAGTAATATTCCGTCAATAGTAATATTTCCGTCAATAGTAATATTTCCGTCAATAGTAATATTTCCGTCAATAGTAATATTTCCGTCAATAGTAATACTTCCGTCAATAGTAATACTTTCGTTAATAGTAATACTTCCGTCAATAGTAATACTTCCGTCAATAGTAATACTTTCGTCAATAGTAATATTTCCGTCAATAGTAATATTTCCGTCAATAGTAATATTTCCGTCAATAGTAATATTTCCGTCAATAGTAATATTTCCGTCAATAGTAATATTTCCGTCAATAGTAATACTTGCGTCAATAGTAATACTTGCGTCAATAGTAATACTTCCGTCAATAGTAATACTTTCGTCAATAGTAATATTTCCGTCAATAGTAATACTTCCGTCAATAGTAATACTTTCGTCAATAGTAATACTTCCGTCAATAGTAATATTTCCGTCAATAGTAACACTTTTGTCAATAGTAATACTTCCGTCAATAGTAATATTTCCGTCAATAGTAATATTCCGTCAATAGTAATATTCCGTCAATAGTAATATTTCCGTCAATAGTAATATTTCCGTCAATAGTAATACTTCCGTCAATAGTAATACTTTCGTCAATAGTAATACTTTCGTCAATAGTAATACTTTCGTCAATAGTAATATTTCCGTCAATAGTAATATTTCCGTCAATAGAAATACTTTCGTCAATAGTAATACTTTCGTCAATAGTAATACTTTCGTCAATAGTAATACTTTCGTCAATAGTAATACTTTCGTCAATAGTAATACTTTCGTCAATAGTAATACTTTCGTCAATAGTAATACTTCTGTCAATAGTAATACTTCCGTCAATAGAAATATTTCCGTTAATAGTAATATTCCGTCAATAGTAATATTCCGTCAATAGTAATATTTCCGTCAATAGTAATATTTCCGTCAATAGTAATACTTCCGTCAATAGTAATACTTTCGTCAATAGTAATACTTCCGTCAATAGTAATACTTCCGTCAATAGTAATATTTCCGTCAATAGTAATATTCCGTCAATAGTAATATTCCGTCAATAGTAATATTTCCGTCAATAGTAATATTTCCGTCAATAGTAATACTTCCGTCAATAGTAATACTTTCGTCAATAGTAATACTATCGTCAATAGTAATACTTCCGTCAATAGTAATATTTCAGTCAATAGTAATATTTCCGTCAATAGTAATATTCCGTCAATAGTAATATTCCGTCAATAGTAATATTTCCGTCAATAGTAATACTTTCGTCAATAGTGATACTTCCGTCAATAGTAATATTTCCGTCAATAGTAATATTTCCGTCAATAGTAATACTTCCGTCAATAGTAATACTTTCGTCAATAGTAATAATTCCGTCAATAGTAATATTTCCGTCAATAGTAATATTTCCGTCAATAGTAATTCTTTCGTCAATAGTAATATTTCTGTCAATAGTAATATTCCGTCAATAGTAATATTTCCGTCAATAGTAATACTTTCGTCAATAGTAATACTTTCGTCAATAGTAATATTCCGTCAATAGTAATACTTTCGTCAATAGTAATACTTTCGTCAATAGTAATACTTTCGTCAATTGTAATACTTTCATCAATAGTAATACTTCCGTCAATAGTAATACTTCCGTCAATAGTAATATTTCCGTCAATAGTAATTTTCCGTCAATAGTAATATTCCGTCAATAGTAATATTTCCGTCAATAGTAATATTTCCGTCAATAGTAATACTTCCGTCAATAGTAATACTTTCGTCAATAGTAATACTTTCGTCAATAGTAATACTTTCGTCAATAGTAATATTTCCGTCAATAGTAATATTTTCGTCAATAGTAATATTCCGTCAATAGTAATATTTCCGTCAATAGTAATATTTCCGTCAATAGTAATACTTCCGTCAATAGTAATATTTCCGTCAATAGTAATATTTCCGTCAATAGTAATATTCCGTCAATAGTAATATTCCGTCAATAGTAATATTTCCGTCAATAGTAATATTTCCGTCAATAGTAATATTTCCGTCAATAGTAATATTCCGTCAATAGTAATATTTCCGTCAATAGTAATAATTCTGTCAATAGTAATACTTCCATCAATAGTAATACTTTCGTCAATAGTAATACTTTCGTCAATAGTAATACTTTCGTCAATAGTAATATTTCCGTCAATAGTAATATTTCCGTCAATAGTAATATTTCCGTCAATAGTAATATTTCCGTCAATAGTAATATTTCCGTCAATAGTAATATTTCCGTCAATAGTAATACTTCCGTCAATAGTAATACTTTCGTCAATAGTAATACTTCCGTCAATAGTAATACTTCCGTCAATAGTAATACTTTCGTCAATAGTAATATTTCCGTCAATAGTAATACTTCCGTCAATAGTAATACTTTCGTCAATAGTAATACTTCCGTCAATAGTAATATTTCCGTCAATATTAATACTTTCGTCAATAGTAATATTTCCGTCAATAGTAATATTTCCGTCAATAGTAATATTCCGTCAATAGTAACACTTCCGTCAATAGTAATACTTCCGTCAATAGTAATATTTCCGTCAATAGTAATACTTTCTTCAATAGTAATACTTTCGTCAATAGTAATACTTCCGTCAATAGTAATACTTTCGTCAATAGTAATATTTCCGTCAATAGTAATATTCCGTCAATAGTAATACTTTCGTCAATAGTAATACTTTCGTCAATAGTAATAATTCCGTCAATAGTAATACTTCCGTCAATAGTAATACTTTCGTCAATAGTAATACTTCCGTCAATAGTAATATTTCCGTCAATAGTAATATTCCGTCAATAGTAATACTTTCGTCAATAGTAATACTTTCATCAATAGTAATACTTTCGTCAATAGTAATACTTTCGTCAATAGTAATACTTTCGTCAATAGTAATACTTTCGTCAATAGTAATACTTTCGTCAATAGTAATATTTCCGTCAATAGTAATATGTCCGTCAATAGTAATATTTCCGTCAATAGTAATATTTCCGTCAATAGTAATATTCCGTCAATAGTAATATTTCCGTCAATAGTAATATTTCCGTCAATAGTAATACTTTCGTCAATAGTAATATTTTCGTCAATAGTAATATTTCTGTCAATTGTAATACTTTCGTCAATAGTAATATTCCGTCAATAGTAATACTTTCGTCAATAGTAAAACTTTCGTCAATAGTAATACTTCCGTCAATAGTAATACTTTCGTCAATAGTAATACTTCTGTCAATAGTAATACTTCCGTCAATAGTAATATTTCCGTCAATAGTAATATTCCGTCAATAGTAATATTTCCGTCAATAGTAATATTTCCGTCAATAGAAATATTTCCGTCAATAGTAATATTCCGTCAATAGTAATATTTCCGTCAATAGTAATATTTCCGTCAATAGTAATACTTTCGTCAATAGTAATATTTTCGTCAATAGTAATATTTCTGTCAATTGTAATACTTTCGTCAATAGTAATATTCCGTCAATAGTAATACTTTCGTCAATAGTAAAACTTTCGTCAATAGTAATACTTCCGTCAATAGTAATACTTCCGTCAATAGTAATACTTTCGTCAATAGTAATACTTCCGTCAATAGTAATTCTTTCGTCAATAGTAATACTTCCATCAATAGTAATATTTCCGTCAATAGTAATATTCCGTCAATAGTAATACTTTCGTCAATAGTAATACTTTCGTCAATAGTAATATTTCCGTCAATAGTAATATTCCGTCAATAGTAATACTTTCGTCAATAGTAATACTTTCGTCAATAGTAATAATTCCGTCAATAGTAATACTTCCGTCAATAGTAATACTTTCATCAATAGTAATACTTCCGTCAATAGTAATATTTCCGTCAATAGTAATATTCCGTCAATAGTAATATTCCGTCAATAGTAATATTTCCGTCAATAGTAATATTTCCGTCAATAGTAATACTTCCGTCAATAGTAATACTTTCGTCAATAGTAATACTTTCGTCAATAGTAATACTTTCGTCAATAGTAATATTTCCGTCAATAGTAATATTTCCGTCAATAGTAATATTCCGTCAATAGTAATACTTTCGTCAATAGTAATACTTCCGTCAATAGTAATACTTTCGTCAATAGTAATATTTCCGTCAATAGTAATACTTTCGTCAATAGTAATATTCCGTCAATAGTAATACTTTCGTCAATAGTAATACTTTCGTCAATAGTAATACTTTCGTCAATAGTAATATTTCCGTCAATAGTAATATTTCCGTCAATAGTAATATTTCCGTCAATAGTAATATTTCCGTCAATAGTAATATTTCCGTCAATAGTAATATTTCCGTCAATAGTAATACTTCCGTCAATAGTAATACTTTCGTCAATAGTAATACTTCCGTCAATAGTAATACTTCCGTCAATAGTAATACTTTCGTCAATAGTAATATTTCCGTCAATAGTAATACTTCCGTCAATAGTAATACTTTCGTCAATAGAAATACTTCCGTCAATAGTAATATTTCCATCAATAGTAATATTTCCGTCAATAGTAATATTTCCGTCAATAGTAATACTTCCGTCAATAGTAATACTTTCGTCAATAGTAATACTTTCGTCAATAGTAATACTTTCGTCACTAGTAATATTTCCGTCAATAGTAATATTTCCGTCAATAGTAATATTCCGTCAATAGTAATACTTTCGTCAATAGTAATACTTCCGTCAATAGTAATACTTTCGTCAATAGTAATATTTCCGTCAATAGTAATATTTCCGTCAATAGTAAAATTTCCGTCAATAGTAATATTCCGTCAATAGTAATATTTCCGTCAATAGTAATACTTCCGTCAATAGTAATACTTTCGTCAATAGTAATACTTTCGTCAATAGTAATACTTTCGTCAATAGTAATATATCCGTCAATAGTAATATTTCCGTCAATAGTAATATTCCGTCAATAGTAATACTTTCGTAAATAGTAATACTTCCGTCAATAGTAATACTTTCGTCAATAGTAATATTTCCGTCAATAGTAATATTTCCGTCAATAGTAAAATTTCCGTCAATAGTAATATTCCGTCAATAGTAATACTTTCGTCAATAGTAATACTTCCGTCAATAGTAATATTTCCGTCAATAGTAATACTTTCGTCAATAGTAATATTTCCGTCAATAGTAATATTCCGTCAATAGTAATATTTCCGTCAATAGTAATATTTCCGTCAATAGTAATACTTCCGTCAATAGTAATATTTCCGTCAATAGTAATATTTCCGTCAATAGTAATATTCCGTCAATAGTAATATTCCGTCAATAGTAATATTTCCGTCAATAGTAATATTTCCGTCAATAGTAATATTTCCGTCAATAGTAATATTTCCGTCAATAGTAATACTTCCGTCAATAGTAATACTTTCGTTAATAGTAATACTTCCGTCAATAGTAATACTTCCGTCAATAGTAATACTTTCGTCAATAGTAATATTTCCGTCAATAGTAATATTTCCGTCAATAGTAATATTTCCGTCAATAGTAATATTTCCGTCAATAGTAATATTTCCGTCAATAGTAATACTTCCGTCAATAGTAATACTTGAGTCAATTGTAATACTTCCGCCAATAGTAATACTTCCGTCAATAGTAATACTTTCGTCAATAGTAATATTTCCGTCAATAGTAATACTTCCGTCAATAGTAATACTTTCGTCAATAGTAATACTTCCGTCAATAGTAATATTTCCGTCAATAGTAACACTTTTGTCAATAGTAATACTTCCGTCAATAGTAATATTTCCGTCAATAGTAATATTCCGTCAATAGTAATATTCCGTCAATATTAATATTTCCATCAATAGTAATATTTCCGTCAATAGTAATACTTCCGTCAATAGTAATACTTTCATCAATAGTAATACTTTCGTCAATAGTAATACTTTCGTCAATAGTAATATTTCCGTCAATAGTAATATTTCCGTCAATAGAAATACTTTCGTCAATAGTAATACTTCCGTTAATAGTAATACTTTCGTCAATAGTAATACTTTCGTCAATAGTAATACTTTCGTCAATAGTAATACTTTCGTCAATAGTAATACTTCTGTCAATAGTAATACTTCCGTCAATAGTAATATTTCCGTCAATAGTAATATTCCGTCAATAGTAATATTCCGTCAATAGTAATACTTCCGTCAATAGTAATACTTCCGTCAATAGTAATACTTTCGTCAATAGTAATACTTCCGTCAATAGTAATACTTCCGTCAATAGTAATATTTCCGTCAATAGTAATATTCCGTCAATAGTAATATTCCGTCAATAGTAATATTTCCGTCAATAGTAATACTTCCGTCAATAGTAATACTTTCGTCAATAGTAATACTATCGTCAATAGTAATACTTCCGTCAATAGTAATATTTCAGTCAATAGTAATATTTCCGTCAATAGTAATATTCCGTCAATAGTAATATTCCGTCAATAGTAATATTTCCGTCAATAGTAATATTCCGTCAATAGTAATATTTCCGTCAATAGTAATATTTCCGTCAATAGTAATACTTCCGTCAATAGTAATATTTCCGTCAATAGTAATATTTCCGTCAATAGTAATATTCCGTCAATAGTAATATTCCGTCAATAGTAATATTTCCGTCAATAGTAATATTTCCGTCAATAGTAATATTTCCGTCAATAGTAATATTCCGTCAATAGTAATATTTCCGTCAATAGTAATAATTCCGTCAATAGTAATACTTCCGTCAATAGTAATACTTTCGTCAATAGTAATACTTTCGTCAATAGTAATACTTTCGTCAATAGTAATATTTCCGTCAATAGTAATATTTCCGTCAATAGTAATATTTCCGTCAATAGTAATATTTCCGTCAATAGTAATATTTCCGTCAATAGTAATATTTCCGTCAATAGTAATACTTCCGTCAATAGTAATACTTTCGTCAATAGTAATACTTCCGTCAATAGTAATACTTCCGTCAATAGTAACACTTTCGTCAATAGTAATATTTCCGTCAATAGTAATACTTCCGTCAATAGTAATACTTTCGTCAATAGTAATACTTCCGTCAATAGTAATATTTCCGTCAATATTAATACTTTCGTCAATAGTAATATTTCCGTCAATAGTAATATTTCCGTCAATAGTAATATTCCGTCAATAGTAATACTTCCGTCAATAGTAATACTTCCGTCAATAGTAATATTTCCGTCAATAGTAATACTTTCTTCAATAGTAATACTTTCGTCAATAGTAATACTTCCGTCAATAGTAATACTTTCGTCAATAGTAATATTTCCGTCAATAGTAATATTCCGTCAATAGTAATACTTTCGTCAATAGTAATACTTTCGTCAATAGTAATAATTCCGTCAATAGTAATACTTCCGTCAATAGTAATACTTTCGTCAATAGTAATACTTCCGTCAATAGTAATATTTCCGTCAATAGTAATATTCCGTCAATAGTAATACTTTCGTCAATAGTAATACTTTCATCAATAGTAATACTTTCGTCAATAGTAATACTTTCGTCAATAGTAATACTTTCGTCAATAGTAATACTTTCGTCAATAGTAATACTTTCGTCAATAGTAATACTTTCGTCAATAGTAATACTTTCGTCAATAGTAATATTTCCGTCAATAGTAATATTTCCGTCAATAGTAATATTTCCGTCAATAGTAATATTTCCGTCAATAGTAATATTCCGTCAATAGTAATATTTCCGTCAATAGTAATATTTCCGTCAATAGTAATACTTTCGTCAATAGTAATATTTTCGTCAATAGTAATATTTCTGTCAATTGTAATACTTTCGTCAATAGTAATATTCCGTCAATAGTAATACTTTCGTCAATAGTAAAACTTTCGTCAATAGTAATACTTCCGTCAATAGTAATACTTCCGTCAATAGTAATACTTTCGTCAATAGTAATACTTCCGTCAATAGTAATTCTTTCGTCAATAGTAATACTTCCATCAATAGTAATATTTCCGTCAATAGTAATATTCCGTCAATAGTAATACTTTCGTCAATAGTAATACTTTCGTCAATAGTAATATTTCCGTCAATAGTAATATTCCGTCAATAGTAATACTTTCGTCAATAGTAATACTTTCGTCAATAGTAATAATTCCGTCAATAGTAATACTTCTGTCAATAGTAATACTTTCATCAATAGTAATACTTCCGTCAATAGTAATATTTCCGTCAATAGTAATATTCCGTCAATAGTAATATTCCG
>JBAKBP010038201.1:0-16436 GCA_037953745.1 Lithodes maja
ATATATCCTACGACAATGTAACTAATGTCTGGGATATTCTTATGTTGTTTCACAGCTTGTAGCTGCCCTTAACCAACGCATCTTAGTATATTTTATTCTCGATAGTTGATTGTTTCATTATAATATATAAGATGTAAGTCTAGTGAGAGTGGGAGGAGACGAGCGGGAGCGGGAGAGAGAGACTGGCTGGGGGACGTTGCTTCGCGCGGAGAGTCTAGCTTGGGACGAGCCTGATGTTGCCACATACATTTAATTGCAACGTTAGGCTTAGTTTCGACTCACGCACGGGGTAGACGATTTTGACCAGGCAACAGTGTTGAGTGTTGCCAAGCCTGGGATGTATTTTGTATGCCTAGGGTGGGGTCCAGACAGATTCAAGACTCAGAGCTCACCTCACTGTCGTACCCTTCGGACCCCCTTGATATCTATCCCTCTCATCCCCACTTAGAAACTTTCTCTCTTACTTTGTATACCTTCCTTCCACTACTTCACCAATCTATTTAATTATCCCATCCCCTTGATAGACCTTATATCTATTATTGTATTAACGACGAGCTCTCAGATAATTAGATAGGATTTTGGGCCTTATGCGGAGATGTAATTGTTAATGAGACCTAGGAAGCTTTTTTGTAGTCTCATATTTGGTGGTTTCATGCTTGCTAGTGTGTTCTTGTGTCAGGTTAGCAGGGGCTAGACCGGAGGGGAGGCTTTTTGCGATCCTTTAAGTAAAGTCTGCTGGTGCGAGTCCTGTGGACCCGCACGACTTTACTAGGATACCCGTGGGAGTCTGGGGGCATTTTCTTGTCTGTGTCCCTGTGTGTCTAGTGTTGTGTTGTGTGAGGGCCCTTGCCTAGTCCACTCAGCACTGCGCTAGCACGTCTTGCTTTTGTTTTAGGGTCGCCAGGAGAGAGTCAGATACTTGCGATCTGAGTCTCTCAAGAGAGCACCCTTTCAATTAGAGTAATTTGGCGCACAGACTTGGGAACGTCCCTAGGCTAGAGCAGGTGGCTCAGCCCGGGTATCCGAAGCCTATATCCTTCCGGCTAGACCTCTGCCACCTGGCAGATTAACAGCTAGGGGTTTATTATTTCTGTATGCTTGTTATTGTGCCACAGTTTACCGTTTTTGTGAGCATTGTGAGTCAGGGTGGGGCTTAGAGACTCTGTCCGAGCAGGCTTGCCTGACTAAGAGTGAGAAGCACACCTGTATGTGGTTATGTTGCGAGTTGCTGCCTTTATTTAATTATACCTATGCCATTATACACTGTATGGCCTATCACTAGTATTTATTCCTGCTTATGAGTTAAGAGTTCTCTAAATCCGTAACGTATTTTCTTTGCTAAGCATCAGATCCTACAGTAGCCGCATGCAGTTTAGAAACCCGCATCTTGTCTACCTGTACGATGTTTTGAGGACTGTTTGCTTTCACCTTCTTTCACGCAGGGGTGATTAGTTGTATTAATTAATGCAACGTTAAATGTACTTTCTTCTAGTTTGTTATTAAATTGTTTCTGCAATTTAATTCCGTTATCTATCTTTTCCTTGAAGCTTTAAGTCAACTTAATTGTGTGATCTTTTATATAGCCTGCTTGACTATCAGCAGTCTATAGTGTGTGCACCCTGTAATCGAGTCATAGGATACCTCGTTGTCCAGGCAGGACTCTTGACGGTTTAGGGTGGTTTGTTGCCTGGGTTTATAGATAAGGGTTGGATCTAGCGTTTTCCGTTGTTGCTTGTTGCCGCATACCTAGTCCAATAGAAAGAGCCCAGTGTTTATATATCCCAGGACGTAACAGAATTATGTAAGGAAATTACCTAATTATAGGGTTATCGTTGCAAGAGAACCAGTGGTCGTACAAGGATGGTTCGGGTGTCATTGGAAAGCTCTGTTTACGCCCTTTCAGGGATAGATACTTGTTTTATGCTCTGGGTCTTATTTTGGTATGAAAATGAATCACGTTAACAACCCTATTTAGGGTAAAAAAAAAAGAACGCTGGGCGTTACGGTCAAATAGACCACCTAGCCCGCTAAATAAGGGTTAAATTACAGGCTCGCTATCGCTCGCCAGGAAAAAATCGACACCTAAATGGCACGAATGGTCTTAAAATTGACAGAAATGGGGCGAGGGTTCTTAAAATCGGCAAACTAATGGGGCAAGCGTCTTTAAATCTCACAAGCAATGGGGCTAAACATGAGGGAGAAAGAGGTTCAGAAAAAAATCCTCAGGTGGAAATCTCCCCTTAAGCAAAACATCATTATTATACGGTTAAATTAGTTGAACAAGGTATATAAGTAAGGTCATGGCAATCATTAGCAACATTTGGGTCCCGTGGGAAGACAGAGACAAAATTACTCAGAACTATGCTTACCACCTCTGTTTTGCTCCATTAGTTTACCGATTATAAGATGCTTCGCTCCATTCAGGTGTCGAATTTCTAAGGGCCAGCGATAGCAAGGCTGTAACTTGCAAAAAACCGGCCTGTGGCCAGGATATATTTGTACTAAAAAAAAATATACATTTAGCTTGAAGGGGGATGTAGGGGCGTGTGTTTTAGCTGGATGGACGGTATACAGTAGTAGAAGCAAACAAAATTAAATTAATCGAAAATACCAACAACAAACAAAAATTCTCAATAATAATTTTAAAAGAAAGACAACGGGGAAAAAAAAAAAAAAATCCCAAACCAATTTACTGTATATGCAATTAAGGTAACTGATTGCGGTCCGGTTGGCTGATACTATTTCGATCGACAAACAATGTATTAATTTAACATGAAGGGGGTCTGGGTGGGCATTTATTTTGTATGAAAAAGTCTGGGAAAGTGTTTTTCTTAGCCTAAGGGACACACTAAATTATACGAGGAACTTGCTTCAATTGTGCCGCCTCTCCACATCTTTCCCCGTAGAACTAGGGCAGCTGAGAGCGCCCATGAATTTACACTTTCTCCTCCACAATGCAGAACTTCTGCTTATCAGAATTCATTTATCCCCAGAGCTACTACTCTTTGGAATTCACTTCCCTCGAATTGCTTTCCACAAACTTACAATCTACAAATGTTTAAATCCAGTTGTTACAAACATTTTATGAATGGAGGATGCCTTTAGGCACATGGACCTTTTTGTTTTATCTGTGTTTTTCCTTCCTCCGTTCATTGTCTCTTAAAAAAAAAAAAAAAAAAAAATACTGGTCGAAAATGACACAAGCAGGCAAAATCCTCAAGCAAATTGGACAAGATAGTGTTAACCCCTTCTGTACCGGATCGTCTTTTTAAATTTCTTCTAGCTATATTTAGGCGATTGTGTGCAGATGAAGAAGGATCGGTGGTAGTAAAAAGGGTTAAGCGAGATAGTTAGAAGCCTGTTAGCTGCTGGAGGCCCTTTATAACTGACTAAAATCGTCTCATAGTAGCCAGAATAAAGTTAAAAGAACGGTACCGGTAAAGAAGGGGTTAAGCAAAACATGGGGCAAGTGTCAACTTGTGGGGAGTGAATGTACAATCGCGCTAATAAGTGATGTCTCGGCACCAAGTATGTTTTGATCAATAATTGGTATCAGCAATATCTAAGCTTCATTTCTTCATATCGAGTGACATATACCAACATGTTCCTACACTTACCCACCCTATTCAACATCTGACAGACATTAATACAACACAGAGCAAGCCAAACGTAATGACAGCTGGGCCATGACTTATTAGCGCTACCGTACAGTATACCTAAGCACATAAGTAATGACAAAATAAATATACCAACAAATAAACTCTACCCCTCTTAGAGTAATTACTGAGGCCGTATATTAACCCTTTCACGCATTTATGACGCAGAGGTTGCCAGATTAGCATTAACCTTGTCTAGCGGCGCGCGACTTATGTCGAGTTAAAGAAACTGGCAAAAAACGGGTGAAAAATGGGTGAAAATCGAGTGAAAATGGGTGGAACAGTAATGAACCATACGTCCGACATCTGTGGCCTCCCGGCCCACACTAACTCCAGTTCCCCCACCGCGCGGGAGGATGACAGTGTGACCAATAGTTCGCGAAACGTGAACAATGTATCAAAATCCGCTAAACTTCCATCTTTGAGGTAACACTGTCAGGGTTCCACGAGTGCTACGTAGCTGTATGTGGTGTCATTGTGTAGCGATTTCCGCCTAGTTTTCGGCACAATACAGTTCCTTTCATGCTGATGGTTGATATAGCAGTCAGAATGGCCTGAAAAGGCCCAAAACGGCCACAGACCACCCGCTTGTAATGTGTTAAGAAATAGAGTTCTCTCACTCATATAATTACCTCTCCAAAATTAGTTTTCTGCCCACAGCTAACTCAAAGACAACTGCAGAGGTTGAAGTAACTAAACTAAAGGTTTCTAAATACCCCTGATGGTAACAAAGGCTTTAAAGTATCCCCAATAGGCTCAAAATCGCGTCATATGTCGGAGAGCGTTAATGTTTTGGATGATTGTTACGACTGGGGTTCAAATATATCAGGGCTCTTATTCATTGGACTAGTAATGGCATAAATGTTACAACGCAAAGCGCTAGCTCCAACCTCTGAAGTATATTCCCAGTGAACAAAGAACACAAATACTCTACAGAGTTCTATATGCAATAATAGGCTATCAAACTCTCAACAAATGTGCGTCTACTCTAGGCTTAATGTTATGTGAAAACAGCCTATTACTACTATAACCGACGGTGCTTGGTTATGGTATGCAAAGTAAGGTGGTAAGAGAAGTTACAGCTTACGTTACTTTAATCAATAAATGTCAGGCACTCCTGCATGAAAGAAAGTGCACTAAAGTCCTTCAACACTAACAAGGAATCTTCTTTAAATGTTAGATGCTGTAAAGATGCTCGTATCGGAAATGGAACCCAAAAAGGCAGGCAGTGGAACAATGCTCGTGCAGGCTATGCACACAAAAAGGCAGAATATATAATGCCGTCGGAGCCAAGAATATCCTAAACACTACAACACTAATAATAATCGCCACAATGCAGTATTCCTATCAACAAAAAGAGCCTAAGTCGTTTGTGTCTCAATACATCAAACTAGGCTGCGAAATGCTTGTGTAATCATAAATGGGTATGCATAAAAAGAGTAATTAGGTTAATATACTTAATGTCTACTATGATTGATAAAGTCTAGCTAGAGTCAATGATACGAGATACTGGTGCGCATGGCATGCTGCATAGCCTAGTGCAAATCTCAAGTCTGTGCGTCAAATATTACGTTATAATGAAGGGTAGCTCTCTTGAGAAACCTTAATACCGAAGTATTAAGCGTTCTCCTGCCGTACCTCAAAGACAAACAATCGAGACTAGAACAGTGCAGAATGGTATAGGCAAAAAGCCCTCATTCGTGCATGCTCTACTCTCAATGGCACACAGACTAGAATTTACTCAATCAACTCCAGTTCTCAGGTATGTCGTGCCGCTTTTAACTAAAGCCAGCACTCATAGGAAACAATACCTATTATATCAGACTCCCAGTCTAGCATTATCTAATCCAGCAGAACACTAATAATTATAGGAAGCGGCAATATGAAAGCCAACCAATGCTTCGTGATCCACTTATCTTAACAACTAACATACACAGGTTATATCAGACCTTAACACACAATACAACTGGCCAGCATGAAGCTGATTTTGCAGAGTTAACCAGAGGGGATATAATGTTAATAAAGGTGGTGAAAGATATGGAAAATGAGAGATAGGCAGAGGAAAAGATTCTCAGGGGCGGAGCGGGAATAGATAGCAAGGGAAAAAAGATGAGTGTGTTCTAGAAACCAGATCTGAGGGAGAGAGTGGCGAGGAACCAGTATATATACTCGCACTAGCTCGAGCCGCGTAGGATACCAACGGTTACGAGTCAACCGACCACTAACAGAGCTTGCAGCATGGAAAGGACCTCTCTCCACCAACCCCCGCGAGGCAGCCAGCCGTGACGTCATCGAGCGGGACAAAAAACACTGCGCGCCCCCTCTCACTCTGTTCTACTCCCTCTCTCTCTCCCAGATCCTATCATTACTAGTTAATGACAAAACATATACTTTACAATTAAATATATAAAGCCTTGACATGGGCGAAAACAAAGAGCCTTTCTGGACTGCCCATGACACGAGCTTTCATATGAAATAAAGCACACTCTAATACATAAACTGTAACCCCATCCACTGCCCTGGCGATCCTAGCGAGTCACTGTAGGACAAGCCATGCGGTTCTAACGGAGTGGTTAACGTCACATGATCTATAATATAATACACACACAAATAATATACGAAGGTAAAGATGGTTATACTGGTTAGACTGCGTTTGTAAATGAATCACTTTATTTTATCACCCCCTCAGTTACTAACCCATCTGTCCCCTACTAACTTCCTAATCCTGCCACGGACATTAGTTCCTGGGCAGTAATTCCCTTTCCAATGTTCCCTTACCCACTCTAAACCACTGTTTGGACACTTGATCCTCAGTGTTTTGGAGGACAAGCAGCCTAGAAGGGTCACTAGATCTGTTGTTGCTTGATTTCCTTTGTACTCCTTTGTATACAGTATTACGGGGGATTGAAGTAGGGATATAGAGTTGGGGGTAAAGGGAGGACAGTAATTGACCACTTGCGAGTTTTGGTCTATAAGGAAGTTGGAGCTGTGGCCATCAATATAAGGAAGTTGGAGCTGTGGACATCAATATAAGGAAGTTGGAGCTGTGGCCATCAATATAAGGAAGTTGGAGCTGTGGCCATCAATATAAGGAAGTTGGAGCTGTGGCCATCAATATAAGGAAGTTGGAGCTGTGGCCATCAATATTTAGCAGAATTATCAGCTAAAATACGGTCATAATACATATATAAATACACACAACCAAATTGATCATACATATTATCCATCAGAAACCCACATTATTAATACATTTATATTTAATATCGATGTTCACGGCTCCAACTTCCTTATAGACCAAATATCGTAAGTGGTCAATTGGGTATTGGGGGATTCAGGTGGTTTGTGTAGGGATACCAACATTACCGACTACTCCTTTACTTGGGAGGGTGGAGGGAGGGAGTAACCTGTGACACTTCGTATGGGGAGACAAGGGATTGGGGTTCTCGAAAAGGGGCTCCAGTCCTGACGTAGCTATGCTTGACTTGACAGTGTGCTGGCTTAATAATCCAGAGGGGTTGATAGCCTCTGAAGTCCTATTTGACCTAAAACAAACTTATGGAGATAGCTGTACGTACTCTGAGTCGAACACCTTAAGGGAAGGTTTTTAGTTCGTTCCCTAGAATTCCATCAATCTTAAAATTACACCCCCTAGACCCCCTTTCAAGATAAATTTGTACATTTTTCGGTAGAAAAATGTCCCGGCTGAAAGCCGGTTCCTCTTAAATTACAGGCTCGCTATCGCTCGCCAGGATAAAATCGACACCTGAATTGCACGAAAGGTCTTAAT
Source organism: Lithodes maja (assembly GCA_037953745.1). Taxonomy (NCBI): domain Eukaryota; kingdom Metazoa; phylum Arthropoda; class Malacostraca; order Decapoda; family Lithodidae; genus Lithodes; species Lithodes maja. The sequence goes on from JBAKBP010038201.1 coordinate 7,444, forward strand.
ATGGGGTGAAAGTTCTTAAAATCGCTAAACTAATGGGGCAAACGTTTTATAATATCAAAATCAATGGGGCTAAACATGAGGGAGAAAGGGGTCAAGAAAAAAATCCCTCAAGTGGAGATCTCCCCTTAACACTCTCTGATATAACGTCTTGGGGGTTATTAGGATATTTTGTTTAATTATTATGATTGATGGTTTAACATAAGCCAGCCATTTGTGAGTAAAACAAAATAGTTAGCAAAAACGTCTTCCCACAGTTCTTAAGAAAAAAAAAAAAAAAAAACAGATCTCTTTCAAGATTAATTTAATATTTTTCGACAGCCAAATATCCTGGCTGAAGGTCGAGTTTTTATTTCTCTCTGGCCAGAAAATAAAGCGACAAGTGAAAGCGGTGAAGCATCTTATTATCGCCAAACTAAAGGGGTGAAACGTCTTAAAATCATCAAACTAATGGAGCGAAACCGGGGAGCACCCAAAAGAACCCCTCTCAGACCAGATAGGGTTAAGTATGTGTTTATATGAGAGCGTATTATTTAAGGGGAGGTTTCCACTTGAGGGATATTTTTTCGAACTTCCTTCTCCCTCATGTTTAGCCCCATTGCTTTTGAGATTTTAAGACGTTTGCCCCATTAGTTTGGCGATTTTAATAACTTTCGCCCCATTTCTGTCAATTTTAAGACGTTGCGTGCCATTTAGGTGTCGATTTTTTCCTGGCGAGCGATAGCGAGCCTGTTACTTAAGAGGAATCGGCCTTCGGCCGGGACATTTTTCTACCGAAAAATGTACATATTTATCTTGAAAGGGGGTCTAGGGGATGTCATTTTAAGCTTGATGGAGGTCTAAGCAATACACTACAAACCTCCCCTTAACGCGTGTGATAAACTGTAGATAAACTGTATGACTTGTAGTGTAGTCAATATAAGTAGGCCAGCATCGTGTTAACATCACAGGGGTTCATAAATTGAGCTGACATTTCTACCATCAGGGAAGAGTCAACCAGGGCATGGGTATGGGAATTTACCGCCCATTTGGTTCAATGTTACACTCGCTATCTGGAATAAGATCTCTTGACAATACCGTTGCGGGTTGAATCTACGGGGTGCTAGCCTACAATATATATTATATTAATTTCACCACAACACCAAAACCCCCAAATTAAATTAATTAAACTATATATGATCTACCGGGATTCGAACCCATATATCAGGAGGTAGAGTTGGAACATAAACACATAATACATAGCTAATGTCCCCAGTTTCATTGCTTGGATACCTTAATATATATATATATATATATATATATATATATATATATCAGCCTGTAGATTCAACCACTCAACACGGTGGTGTCAGGTGGTTTTATTCCAGATGGTGTGTTAGAGATCAAGCCAGTTTGAGTGATACAACCGCAATTTCGTGATCTTACCTCCGTAGATTTACAATGCCTGGTTGACTTTTGTGGCTCATTGTAACTCTGACTACTCAAAGCTGCATCACCATAAAATGTTGTTTCATCTCACAATGTATGGGCCCAATCCCGTATGAGCCCAATCCCTATGGAACGCCTTTTTAACAACGCCAAGTGTAGGCGAAACATGTGAAGGTAAGCCAAAAGAAAGGTGGAAAGGATAATGTGAGGCCCGGATAAAGAAGGCTGACGGAGTGTGGGTTGATGGCAGCCATTGGCAGCGACAAGAGTGGTGGAGGAGGAGGACGGGGGAGGAGGTAGTATGATAGGGAGAATCGTGACAACTTTGTACAGTCGTCCGCATTAATAAAATCACGGCTATATGAATTCTTGAACCTTTGAAGCTAAGTTTTGAAGCAGTTGGGCTATAATAAAGCACAGTAATGCCAGTTCTAGATTCGATAAAGATTTACATTGGTGTGTCGATAATAATTCCCACTTTACACTCCTGCAGCCGCATATTTAAACATATATCGAACAAAGATATAATAACCCAGTACTAATTTGTGATACAGGACTTGATTTCATTCAGAATAGAAATATCACTATTTGTTACTGCTTATTTCGTTTATGAAGGTTTAGGGAAGCACTTTAGCGAGGTAAATAATATGGCAGTAATAGCCATATTATTAAGGGGAGATGGGTCGTTTTTCTGGTCCCCTTTTTCCCTCGTGTTAAGCCCTATTTGTTTTGAGATTATAAGACGTTCGGCCCATTAGTTGGCGATTTTAATACCTTCCGCCCCATTGTGTTGTCAATTTTAAGACCTTTCGTGCCATTTAGGTGTTGATTTTTTCCTGGCGAGCGATAGCGAGCCTGACATTTGAAGAGGAACCGGCCTTCGGCCGGGACATTTTTCTACCGAAAAATTTACAAGTAGGGGTTTGTCTAAGCTTGATGGAGGTCTAGCGAGGAAACTAAGAACTGTAGGATTAAATGAATTAATAGACCAAAAAAACGGCTTATCTCCCCTTAAACCTTGCTAAAGAGTTTGCCTAAATTGCCATAAACGAATTAAGCAGAAAGAACAAGCCATCTTTTTTAAACTGAATACTATATAGTCCTACATCACAAATTAATAGTCGGTTATTTTATCTTCGTTCGACGTAGTGCTGGCAATACCTTTCCCGCATGTTTAACCCTTTGAGTACCAGCGACGTGTGTTATATTCGATTGTAGCAATATTTAGACGATATTATGCAGCTTAGGAAGGATCTGTGGTCATTGAAAGGGTTGGTTGAGATAGCTTGAAGCCTTATTATTGCTAGAGGTCCTTCCCAAGCTGAATACAATCGTCTAATAGTGGCCAGACTATGATGAAAAGGACGTCCCTGGTACTGAATGGGTTAACCCCTTCTGTACCGGCGACGTCTTTTTAATATGATTCCAGCTATAGTTAGACGAGTGTTTGCAGTTTAAAAAGGATGTGTGGTATTAATAAAGGTTGAGTGAGATAGTTCGAAGCCTGTTTAATGGCTGGAGGCCCTTTTGAAACTGAATAAAACCGACTAATAGTAACCAAAATAAAGTTAAAAAGACCCAGTCGGTAAAGAAGGGGTTAAATGTATGGGGGTTAAGCCGGTGTCACACGAGCGCACTTTTCGGCAATTTTCGATGAGCAAGTTTTTTTCTCGTACTATTCTGAGACTTGTTCGCACTGGAAACGGGAACTAGATCGAAGATAAGTTATGTTTGGTAGTATAATGAGCGTGGAACTTTTATTTTGAATCTGCCAGACTACAATTGCCTGTAAACATTGCCGGAAAAATCGCTCGTGTGACACCGCCTTAAGACACGAATGATGCCCTGAACGTTTCGAATGGTGTCGTGTATCGACGCGTTCCTAGCTTCTGGGAAAAGGGCTAAATAACTGAATATAGAACACACGTTTAATATTTATGAGATCTCCCCTAGACAGATGAAAGTGCCATGGAATTAGTTCTATCTATCTATCCATCTATATGCTCAGGCCCAATCCCCACTTTTCCTATTTTTATTTTTTATTTCCTATTTTATTCAATTTTATTTTGTTTGTATTTTATTTTTTCATGGGGGTGGCCGACTCACGACAGAGCAAGAACAGGGAAAACACAAAACACAACATAAAACAACGATCAAACACAGATAAACACAAACTCACACACATCTAGGTCACCCTAAACACCCATAAGCACTCAACCGTACAGTTCCTAACAATTGAGGCTGGTACAAAGGAGTACAAAGGAGTACAGAGGAAATCAAGCAACAACATGTCTGGTGACCCTTCTAGGCTGCTTGTCCTCCAAAACACTGAGGATCAAGTGTCCAAACAGTGGTTTAGAGTGGGTAAGGGAACATTGGAAAGGGAACTACTGCCCTGGAACTAATGTCCGTGGCAGGATTAGGAAGTTAGTAGAGGACAGATGGGTTAGTAACTGAGGGGGGGATAAAATAAAGTTATTCATTTACAAACGCAGTCAGTCGCGGGTTTGATGCAAGATATTTGTCTAGGCGTAAGTTTAAATGAATCAACGGTGCTGCAGTCTATAACGTCTCGGGGAAGCCCATTCCACAAGTTGACAACTCGATTGAAGAAGAAATTCTCGGATACCATAGTCTCTAGCCCACTCATATAAAATCCGCGGACCCCTTATTTTTTTCTTAACCCCTTCTTTACCGGGGTCGTCTTTTTAACTTTATTCTGGCTGTTATTAGAAGATTGTATTCCGTTTATAAAGGGCCTCCATCAATTAAAAGGCTTCAAACTATCTCGCTTCACTCTTTTTAGTACCACAGATCCTTCTTAAACTGCACAAGAATTGTCTAAATATAGCTAGAATAAACCTAAAAAGACGTCGCCGGTAAAGAAGGGGTTAATGCAATTATAACTATCTGGATTGAGTTTTAGATAGAACGTAATTTTCAATAAATAGTATATATAGTTTGTATTGGATGTATAATACTTGCGCTTTCATGCCAATGATAACGCATAGGGTAATTGGCATGTTAATGACCCAAGGAATATAGAAACAAAAAACCGTGCTCTTCAGTGTACTAGTATTGAAGATAATGCCATATTAATATATGGTGATAATACCCCACCCCTTGTTGCGGATTATCAAATCATCTTCATATAAGGTAAGGTGGAGGTAACATAATAATTACATGTGTAATATTTGACTAGCCAGGAACTACTACCTTGAATATCGTATATACCGGCCGAGCAAAAACTTGTCTGGCCATATTGGAGGGGATCAAGAAAGGGCAGTGGGGAGATGGGGCCATCAACCAATGCTAGCCAAACGTTAACAGAGACTGGTTAAGTCTCGTCAAAATTAATTAATTTCCTCAGGAGATATTATGCGAACATAAACACACACACACACACACACAAACACACACACACACACACACACAAAGTGGTAAAAACAATACCTCACACTTCACGACTCCGGCGACTTTCAGGGAAGTAGACAACGTGGAGTATATAGCATGGAATCTTGAGAGCAACCTCAGAATGGCAATAAAATTATCCCGTAGACGTCTGGGTGGTGTGGGTAATGGAATAAGACGGAGGAGTGCCGTGATGACAGAGAGTGCCAGGACCCAGGCGCTGGCAGGGGGAAGGGGGCCATTTGTCAATTACTCAGCGGAGGGAGATAAATGCCTACTATCTATGTTTATCATCATCCTCCCTTCCCCATATGTTGATAGAATACTCCTGCCTCTTTTCATCCCCCATCACCATCCCCTTATGTTGATAGAGTAGACCATACTTCATCATCATTGCCTAATGTTCACAGTATAATTATATCCTATACTTTTCGTCAGCATCATGCCCTGTATGTCGATAGTTGAGTAGGTATATTTTACGTGGTAGAACATCTTTAATTTTAAATACAGTATGTTGTTCAAAATTTACATGCACATCTACAGTACAAATACAGACTTAATCACATCACAGTATGACTAAAATACATGCGCGAGTGTGGGTGTGTGTGCGTGTGCGTGTGCGTGTGTGTGTGTGTGTTGTTGTTGTTGTTGTTGAAGGTAGGGGAGAAAGAGCTGCCACTTGTATAATAAGACGCGAAAGAAGATGAATACTCTCCAATTTGTGTTCCTCACCATCTTCCCCATATGCCACCAGACATGCCTGTAAGCTGGCTCTTCATCTTAAGGGGAGGCAGACCGTTTTTCTGGACCCCTTCTCCCTAATGTTTAGCCCCACTAGTTTTGAGATTATAAGACGTTCGGCCCATTAGTTTGGCAATTTTAACACCTTGCGCCCCATTTCGTTGTCAATGTTAAGACCTTTCGTGCCATTTAGATGTCGATTTTTTTCATGGCGAGCGATAGCGAGCCTGCAATTTTAAGAGGAATCGGCCTTCGGCCGGGACATTTTTCTACCGAAAATGTACAAATTTATCTTGAAGGGGGGTCTAGGGTGTTTTTCTAAGCTTGGCGGAGGTCTAGGGAGGAAACTAACAAAAATATATGAATAAATGAATTAATAGACCAAACAAACGGTCAGTCTCCCCTTAAGTCTTCTATACTTTGTTCTTTGCCACATTTAGAACCTACATACTGTATACATAATATATGCCAATATTTGAAGACGTATAATTGATATTACAAGTTTTGTTATATTATGCTTGTCATTGAAATTGTACTTTGCCCACGGAAATTGATATTTAAATATCCTTTCATATGATCTTCATAAACATTTCCATCGTGAAAACATATAATCCCATATGCTTCGTCACTACAACATATAATCCATATGCTTCGTCACTACAACATATAATCCATATGCTTCGTCACTACAACATATAATCCATATGCTTCGTCACTACAATATATGTTGCTTTATATATATTTGGTAATTTGCATATAAAGTCAACCGATAATGTTTGTCAACAATATTGCTACCAAGAAAGTGGATTAATTGCAAAAACATATATTCTCCGTCAACATATTCATATTGTGTGACAGGCTTTCTATACATTTCTTATTTGCAATCGTGCATTGCTTATCAAGAATAGCCCAAGGCTTAATAAACTCATATACTTCGCTGTCACCGCCATCTTCTTGTATATTGTATGCCAGGGTTTCTCTATATTTAACCCAGTTATTAACATGGCGTCATATAACTTTAATTTTGTTTAATATTAGATACATGTTTACAGTTTAGGAAGGATCTCTGTTAATCAAAAAGGGGAACCTGATTGCAATTAACCATTTGACTCCCACAGATCGTTCCTAAGCTCCATAACATTGTTTAATAATAATACCCAGGGAAAGGTTTCGCAATGTTAATTTGAACTGAGTACGAGGACTTAAGGGGAGGTAGACCGTTTGTTTGGTCTATTAATTCATTTATTCATATATTTTTTAGTTTCCTCCCTAGACCTCCATCAAACTTAGAAAACACCCCCTAGACCCCCCTTCAAGATTAATTTATACATTTTTTGGTAAAAAATGTCCCGGCCGAAGGCCGATTCGCCCTAAAATTGCAGGCTCGCTATCGCTCACCAGGAAATAATCGACACCTAAATGGCACGAAAGGTCTTAAAATTGACAACGAAATGGGCGAAAGGTGTTAAAATCGCCAAACTAATGGGCCGAACGTCTTATAATCTCAAAACTAGTGGGGCTAAACATTAGGGAGAAGGGGGTTCAGAAAAACAGTCTGCCTTCCCTTAAGTCGCAATACATGACACAAAAGCTTACATAAAAGAGTTTCTTGAATATGAAAAGATGTTACTACAAAATATAAGGCAGCTACTGATCAACACACATGACGTCGAGGTAAGGGAAAGAGCGTCAACAACTTACCAGGGAGGGGAGGGAGACGAGACGCGAGAGAGTAGGACGGGAACCCATTTTAGTTTTCAGCCGCAAGATTCAATTTGTGGGTTCAGAGGTATATTGTGTGTGTGTGTGTGTGTGTGTGTGTGTGTGTGTGTGTGTGTGTGTGTAAGTTTAAGGGAGGGGGAGGGGGGGGGGGGTACAAAGGGCAGTGCCTTTGGTGCGGGGGTGTCTCCCACCAAATAAGAATATATTGAAACTCCTCTAACACACTGTAAAAGTACCATACTTCTTAACCCTCTCACGTTTTTTACGCAATTTTGAGCCTATTAGGGATACTTTTAAGCCTTTGTTACCATCAGGGGTATTTAGAAACCTTTAGTTTAGTTACTTCAACCTCTGCAGTTGTTTTTGAGTTAGCTGTGGGCAGAAAACTAATTTTGGAGAGGTAATTATAAGAGTGAGAGAACTCTATTTATTATTGCTAATCAGGCAATCTCTGAGTCATAAAAACGTGAATGGGTTAAAATAAGGGAGGGAGACAGACGCGCGAGAGAGTAGAGAGGAGGCGCGTCAAACCTTTTTATTTTTCATCCCCCAAGACTCAATTTGGAGCCGCAAGACGTCTCACACCCAGCTCAAAGATCAAGCCAGTCAATTTGAATTCGTATCGAACCTTAACTACCTGTAAATATAATATCTGAACACTTCCATGTTTGGCTGTATATGTTTAAAGGTTTAATACATGTGTGTGTGTGGGGGGGGGGGGGGGGGGGGGGTTATGAGGGTATATTAGAATAAAAATGCCTGGGGACACGGAGCTTGGGGAAGTTTAAGTCATAGGACGAGGGTAAGATAGATTGAGGGAGAGATTTCCAGACTTCACTTGTTGAGTGGAAGAAAGACTGGGTCAATCTTGGGTTAGAGAGTTGGACAGAATAGGGGTGGGAATGTGTTGAAAGGCGGGTGGCACCAACTCTCTGTAAGGGAAGAGCTCAGAAGAATATTGATTATTATAATAGCAGTAGGAGAGAGAGAGAGAGAGAGAGAGAGAGAGAGAGAGAGAGAGAGAGAGAGAGAGAGAGAGAGAGGGGGGGGGGCATTGGGACGTGTAGAGAGAGATTGTGTTGGATGTGTAAGCAGAGGTGAGACAAAAATAAAATTGACTCTACCCTTTCAAACAGTACCCCTGTATAGAGCAAGAAACTGTGTGGGGGTAAAGAACCCGCAGAGAGGGTTGAACACACATAACTTCTGATAAGCTGTTTTAACAAGAGAAAAGTTAGAAGAAAAAGAGACACCATGAATATTGAGAGAGAACGAAATGTTGATTTGTGTGTTAGTGGAAGAGTAAGGGATCGTAGTATGGAAAATTGTGATGGGTAGATAGATCGATAAATTGAATTTTGGAAGTATTGAAAGTAACAAGGTTATCTCTGCCCCAATTGGAAAGAGTTGCTAAATCAGAAGACTAGTGTGCTATGATATCATCACGTGAATTTTGCAGTAACTGCATGGAGGGTCGCTGTGGAAAGCAAGTTGAAAAATGTAAGGTAGAGTCATCGGCAGTGAAGTGGATAGGATCATTAATGATTATTAGAAACAAAAATGGATATAGGACAAAACCCTGAGGAACACCAGAGTTGATAGGTTTAGGAAGTGAGAGATGGCCGTCCACAACCACAGCTATGAAACGGTCAGAAAGAAAATTGAAGATAAAGACACATATATAGAGATAGAAC
>JBAKBP010038202.1:0-16435 GCA_037953745.1 Lithodes maja
GTGTGTCCTAGATCACGTAACATCTGTCTAGCAAAAAGAAGGCCAGAAAAGCCGAAACGAACCTAAAACAGGGTGAATTGAAGGAGCACAACAAAAGCGGACTCAATCAATGGAGGCGCGTGAAAAAATGATAACAAGAGAGGGTCGCTCATGCGCACGTTCGACAGTGATCTGCACATGACGGAACACGGGATGGGCCTTAAGCGGTAACTAAGGTAAACCCCTTTTTCTTCTCTTCTATGCTTTTTTCACCTTCGGTGGTAGTTTTGGTTAATGTACAACGTCTCCTAGAGCAAGATAAGGAGTAGACTCTAGACGTTTTCTTTTTAACCGCGGTTGGAATGACGACATAGCAGTCAAAATAGACAAGTCGTCATTGCAATTAGGTTAATAGCCTTGACGTTGGATTTGCCAAGACTACTAACAAATAACTTGTTCTTCGAAAATTGCCAGAAGAAACGCTCGTGTGACACCGGCTTTATGCCTCTGCCCTGCCACCAGTGACCATAGGCTCAGGCAATAAATAGCCACAGTTGTTGCCACAACTAAGATGCATTGATATACTGTACTTATTAAAAGAGAATACACATTATTTATCCATTAACCCAGCAAGTGCGATAAGCCTCACGGAAGTATGTGTATAGAAAATGCGATAGGCCTCACAGAAGCAAGACCATGAAAAAATACTTCCAAAATGGCCCAGGGGCTCTCAAAACAAAGGAACATGTCATTGAGATAATTCCCCCCTAGTATTTCCTACCACTCAATCATTTGTGTCTTCATGAAACATGGCATATGAGCACACACGAACTGACTGAGTGTGTTTGTACTTTGCTCGGTGGTTCGCTATGACAACAATACTTTCTTCTTACAGTTTCTTACAGTAGATCCTCTGGAAAAAGGCAAACTATGCCTGTGTATCCAGCTCAGTACCAGTACTTGCACTGCTGCGGTTGTTCACGGTGTTGGCGGCGGCGGTAGCAGACGCAACATTTTTACTATTCTGTATTTTTGTTTTATAATCAAACTTCAAATCTTGTCTTCCCCATGCTTTATGAAGATTACTTTCAAACTCCCTTATTGATTCGGAATCGACTACATACTGGGGCAGTGCGTTCCACTCATTTACCACTATCACAAAAAAAAAAAAAAAAAAAAAAAAAAAAAAAAAAAATTTAAAGAGACAATGAACGGAGGAAGGAAAAACACAGATAAAACAAAAAGGTCCATGTGCCTAAAGGCATCCTCCATTCATAAAATGTTTGTAACAACTGGATTTAAACATTTGTAGATTGTAAGTTTGTGGAAAGCAATTCGAGGGAAGTGAATTCCAAAGAGTAGTAGTTCTAGGAATAAATGAATTTTGATAAGCAGAAGTTCTGCATTGTGGAGGAGAAAGTGTAAATTCATGGGCGCTCAGCTGCCCTAGTTCTACGGGGAAAGATGTGGAGAGGCGGCACAATTGAAGCAAGTTCCTCGGAACAATTGCTGTGAAAATATCTGTAGAATAATGCAAGGGATGCAACGCCTCTTCGCATGGACAATGCAGGAAGGTCCTGTGTGATTGCAGGGTTATTGATTAATCTAATAGCTATTTTTTGAATTTTTTCCAACTGCCTCAATGCAACCACTCCACTTCCACTCCACAGAGGTGAACAGTAATCCATCTGAGAACGCACATGACTTTTATATATTACGGCCAACTGCTCGTCAGTGAAGAATTCTCGAACTCTGTACAGGAGTCCCAGTTTTTTAGAGGCATTCTTAGCAATGCTTCTAACATAATGTGTCCAGCTCAAGTTAGTAGTTAATGTTACACCGAGAATGTCAATACTAGGGGAAGTGGGAATATTTACATCATTAAAAAATATATGGGAGTCAGTGAGATTCTGTCGGTTAGAAAATTGAATGTACTTGGTTTTCTGTGCATTAAAGGAAACTAGATTCTTTTGTCCCCATTCTTCAATTCTAGAAAGGTCCTGGTTCAGAGAAATTGCAGTGCTTATTTTTGAATTTATAAGATCGGGTTGGGTGAAAGAATTGGTAAATGTGAAGGAACTGTGGAGTGTTGAGTCATCTGCGTAGGAATGTATTGGATTATGAGTGGTAGATATGAGATCATTGATATGAATGAGGAACAGAGTTGGGGCCAAAACTGATCCCTGGGGAACACCAGCATTTATTGAGTGAAATTGAGAATAAAGGCCATCTACCATTACACGTATTTTTCTGTTATGAAGATAAGAAGAAATTAGTGGAACTAATGATGCAAGGCCGTAGTGTGACATCTTCGACAATAAGGATTGATGCCAGACTCTATCAAATGCCTTTGATATATCCAGTGGTATTGTATGTGTTTCACCATGTTGGTCTGTAGCTTGGTTGATTTGATGCGTAAAAAGGCAAAGAATGTCTGCAGTTGATCGACATCGTCTAAAACCATATTGCCTATCACTGATTAATTTATTATTCTCAAGATGCTTAATTATGTGATTATTTAATATAATTTCAAAGACTTTACCAAGAGTGGAAGTTGTTGTTGTTGTTGTTGTTCCCTAAGCTGCCTGGCCGAACAGCCCCGAGTCCCTGAGGAAGGCCACGGCCACGATCGGGCTTTCCCACAGAGCTCTCATTGAGTGTAGGTTGTGTTGTTGGCGTAAGTGGTTGTGTGAAATGCAGTCTTCTATGATGTGTTTAATGGTATGGGGTGCTGTGTTACATCCCGGGCAGGCGTCGACAACGGAGTCATCCAGTCTCTTCTGATAGCTCAGGAGAGCTGGATGGTGTCCGCATCTCAGCCTGGCCAGGTGGACTCTGTCCTCGCGAGGGAGGGAGGATTCGGAAGGATGGATTTCGGGAGGTCGTGCATGCAGCTGCGTGTTGTCTGTGAGTGAGTGGATGGATTGGCGAGAGATATGAGTATGGATGTGCTTCTGGAAGTTGGTTCGGGGTGGGCAGGGAGGGAGAGAGGACAATAATTGTGTGTGATACCGTGTGCTGGGTGTTGTTTTGATATTTCTTGGTGTCTGTGGGTGTGTTGCCATGTAGTTTAGTGGGTGGTCTTGGTTCGTGGAGGCTGCTGCCAGGAATTGAGTGCCTCTCATGTCCAGATGGTCTTTGACTTTGAGGATTTTGGTTTCTTGATGTAGATGATCTGTGGGTGCAGTAGCTGTGCAGCCTGTAATGATCTTCAGGGCTTTGTTTTGAATCGTCTGTAAGGTCTTATGATGTGTTTCAGCTAGGTTAGAAGCCCAGGCTGGGCTTGCGTATTCCATTACTGATCTTATGTATTGTTTATATACTGTGGTGGTAGTTTCTTTGTTGTGTCCAAATTTTGTGTGAGCAAGTGACCTGAGGGCGTTAAGTCTGGGTGTCAGTTTCTTTTTAATGTTTGTGGTGTGCTGTTTGAATGTCATATGAGTATCATATGTTACTCCTAGGATTTTGGGTGTGTGTGTATGTGTTAGGGGTGTGTTGTTTATGGTGAGTTGAGGGATGTATTCGTGTTCACCTGTCCAGCTTGTGAGCAGGGTTGCGGTGGATTTGGCTGGGGCTAGATTAAGTCTGTTTGTAGTGCACCAGCCATGTAGTGTGTTGAGATAGGGTTGAAGGAGATCTGTTGCTCTTCTTGGGTCATGGTGTGTGCATGTGAGTGTTATGTCATCTGCATAGGAGGCTAAGTTTATTTGGGGAGTATTGGGTGTAGTTATATCGTGCATGTACAGATTGAAGAGTGCGGGCGATAGGACGGATCCTTGTGGGACTCCGTTTGGAAAGTTTCTGATTTTTGATGACTGACCGGCAAAAGATACGTGTGCACATCTGCCTGCTAGGAAGTTGGCCAGCCACCTTTTTGTGTTGTTGTGCATGTTTGTGTTGTAGATTTTGTTTGTTAGGTTGTGGCGGGGGATGGCATCGAAGGCTTTACTAATGTCGAGTGTGGCTAATAGTGATCTGTGTGGTGGTCTAGCTGAGTTGATGCCGTCAAAAGCTCTTTGTGTAAGGTCTGTGAGAAGAGTGTTTGTGGCGGATGGCTGCCGACCCTCCACGGCCGGAGACAAGATCAATCGACCAGTGGAGGACAACCGGATGCCGGCCGCGGGGAGCAGTTTCGGGAGCCAAACCGCCACAACTATCCCCTGCCCCCCCCCCCTGGGGGCACGGGTCCTTGGAGTGGCTTCGGTCGCGCCGGGAATTTCCAAGAGTGGAAGTTATAGCTATTGGTCTGTAGTTTGATGGATCTGAAGAGGCAACTTTTTTAGGAACTGGATGGATGTTTGCTTCTTTCCAGGGTACTGGGAAGCATGAGGTATGAGTACATAGACGGACAAATTTTGCCAATACAGGAGCGAGCACCAAGGAGCAATTCTTAAGTACTATTGGAGGAATTTCATCTGCAGAGCCTTATCTACTGAGAGATTCTTCAAAATAGTTTTGACATGTCTGGTGTGGATCTTAAGTGAGGGAATTTCAGGCGAATTAAAATTAAGTACAGGGACATCTTGATTTATTTCATCTAAGGTCGAGTTGGTGGAGAAAATATCCGCAAGAAGGTTAGCTTTACCTCGTGGGTCACTTACAAGATTGCCAGTCGGAGATTTTAATGGTGGAATGGATGAAGCAGTTGTGAAGTTGGATTTGAATGAGTGAAGAGTAGACCAAAATATTTTGTTATCATTTGGATTATTTAGAAGTTTATTTGACTGCTTGTGGAGAAAGTTTGATTTAGTTAGGTTTAATACAGTTTTGGCATGATTTCTGATGTTTCTAAAGTAATTAAAGGCTTCATGTGTTTTTGATCTTGTGTGTGCATTGTAGGCTATTGCTTTTTGTTCAGTTACTCTAGCACAATTATGGTCAAACCATTTAGGTGAATTAGATCTTTTAATGTACTTTTGATGAGGAATAAAAGTTTCCATTCCAATTTATACAAAATCTTGTATGTGGCTCAAGGTGGAGTGTGCATCATTAGAAAAGAAAGAGGTCCAGGGAATATCAATAAAGAAACCTTGAAGACCCTCCCAGTCTGCCCTATCGTAATGCCATTTAGTCACCAAAACAGGTTCAGAGTGGGAAGGTGTGGTAGGTGATAGACAGGTGGCCTGTATCAGACAGTGATCAGAAGATCCAAGCGGGGACCTCACTGTAACATCATCATTTTCTGAATTGGTTGTTAAAAATAAGTCCAGTAGGTGGGAATTATGATTAGGATTATCTGGTACACGGGTGGGTTGGTTGACTAGTTGAGTGAGATTAAATGAGTCTGCAAATAGCTCACATTCAAGACCAGCATCATCAGTCCTGGCTGAATGAGTGAGCCATTCAACATTATGGACATTAAAATCACCCAACACAGTGATTTCAGAAGAAGCATTTAAGTTGAGGACACTGAGTTGTGAGGACAGAGAATCAAAAAGACTTTGCTCTGGAGGAGTATTTGGGGAACGGTAGATGCAACATATGTATTTAAATTTACCAGCAGAAATTAATTTGTATATAGAATAATCAAAATAGGGACAATTGAAACTAGTAACCTCCTCCAGGGTAATTTCAGATTTTGCGAAGCAACATACACCTCCTTTAGGTCTGAAATTTTGGAGCAGTTGATAACCTGGAAAATTAAATCTAGACGTGTCAGATATGGATGTTACTTGAGTCTCTGTCAAAAAAAGGAGAGTAGGGGATTCTGCTTGAAGAAATTGGTGTACAGAATTGATGTTAGAGTGAAGTCCCCTTATATTGCTAAAGAAAAAGCTGCACCGACGAGCAGCTTTGGGACGTTGCAATGCTCTTGACACAGTCACATGATGACGACCGGGAGGGCCCTGTGTCAATGACCCAACCCAAATGAGTTCTTTGCCTTCTCAAGCCTATTTCTTTCTTTGTAAATTTTCTTAGAGTATCCTCTCGTTCTTGTTCCCTCCCGCATCAAGAAGATACCTTCACACACATCCTCATCGTACTTTCCTGACACTATCTTAAAAGTCTCTATCATATCCCCTCTCTTTCTCCTATATGCCAGTGTCGGAAGCCCCAGTGTCCTCAACCTCTGCTCATAGCCCGCATTCTTCAACGTTGGTACCAGCTTGCTAGCTCTCCTCTGCACTTTCTCCACTGCTTCTATATCCTTTACCATATATGGAGCCCACACCTGGTTCGCATATTCCAGGTGCGGCCTAACCAGCGCTGTATAGAGATTCCTGAAGATTTTTTTCGTCAAGTGACACAAATGTCCTCCTTATCAGCCCTACAATTCTATTGGCTTTGTTTATCTTTTCCGCTAAATGTTCTGAGAAATTTAACTTATTGTCTATCACTACTCCTATATCCTTTTCTGCATTCACTTCCTCCATCGCTTCATACATACTGTATCCTACCTTGTCTATCTTGCTGGTCCCAATCCGCATGTACTTGCATTTTTTTGGATGAAAAGGCATTAACCAATGCTTAGACCATCCCTTCATGCCCTCCACATCTCCTTGAAGCAAACCCATATCTTCCTTACTCCTCACTCCTCACTCTTATATACAGCTTAGTGTCATCCGCATACAGGTATACCTCACTTCCATTAGTTATAACTTCAGGTAAGTCGTTGATAATTATAACGAACAGCAGTGGTCCCAACACAGATCCCTGAGGTACCCCACTTGTAATTTCCCTCCACCCCGAGCCTATTCCATTCACCAGTACCCTCTGTCTCCGATCTTTCAGGAAGGCTTCTATCCATTTCACACATTTCTCCCCTATATTATAGCTTCTAACTTTCTCTATTAACCTTTTATGTGGGACCTTATCGAAGGCCTTCATAAAATCGCAATATACTACGTCTATTACATCACCATCTTCTAGAATTTGCATCCAATCATCTACCACCTTAATTAGCTGTAGTACCGTCGACCTCCCCGGCAAGAATCCGAACTGTCTCCCACTGAAAAGTTGGTTTGACTTCATATGATCCATTATTCCTTCTCTAATTACCGTTTCCATTAGTTTACACACAACACTTGTCAAACTGACTGGTCTATAATTCCCTGGGTCATTTCTCTTTCCCTTCTTAAATATAGCTGTTATGTTCGCCTCTCTCCAGTCCATCGGGATTTGTCCTGAATTAAACGATACCTCAAATAACATTTTCAATGGCTCTACTAACATCTCCCCTCCTTCCTTTATGATTCTTGGGTGTATCCCATCCGGTCCCGGTGACTTACTTCTGTTCATTTTTTCTATAGCCCTTCTTATTCTAGCATGGGAAAACTCTATTAGTTCTAGTGCCGGTGCCTGTTTGATGGGAATAGTAGGCACTGCATCATCCGACTCCACTGTTAGTACCCCCCCCACTCAACCCTCAGCTATCACGCACTTAGCTATCGCGTTCCACAGCTATCGCCTGCTCCCCAAAAGCTGTCAGACCATGGCTTTCACGCCTATGAGCTGGCTATCACGCACCAAATGTGGCCAAAAATACAACAAAATTGGAAATTCCCGGGCTTGGGAATTCCCAGGCGGGCGGCAAGCATACGTTTACGATACTCGCTCCCTGATTGGGCGTGACTCATGGGAAGCAAGCGCTGTGATTGGCCGCCACCCATCCTCCTACCCTCCCGCCATACTTACAATTTCTCAGTCTTACTTGTACCCCCATTGTTGTCTGGTGAAAGCTGTGAAGTGTTTTTATACCTATGAACAATGGCTACTAACCCACCCCAACGGCCACCGAATCCCCCTACCTTCGCTCAGCGTAATGTGACCGCACCAAATCGAGACATTAAGAAGAGAAAGAACTTTACGTATGCTCAGAAACAGGAAATTGTGGACTTAATAGGCAAAGGTGAAACAAAAAGGAGTGTGGCAAAGAAGTTTGGAGTGAATGAATCGACAGTGAGGGGGATTTATCAAAAGCGCGAAAACATAAAGAGTCACATGAAACTTGCCCCATCAATTGCTGCATCGAATGCCTTTCGAAGTTCTAATAAAGTGCTACTTAAGACGGAACAAGTGTTGGGGCGATACTTGAATAAGCAGGCAAAGCGGAACTTGCCCGTGGACACACGTGAGATTACGGTCACAGCCAAGGAGATTTATCAAAGTGTGGCTCGTAAGCTTGGTGTGGATAACCCCCAAGCATTTCAGGCTTCCAAAGGGTGGGTTAGCAAGTTCATGAGCCGCCATACAATTAAGAGTGTTAAAGTATCGGGTGAGGCGGCTAGTGGGGACAGGCCTGCCGCTCGTGCATATCCAGAGGCCCTGAAAAACATCATAGAAGCGGGACAATACACTCCAGACCAAATATTTAACATGGACGAAACAAACTTCTATTGGAAGACAATGCCCAAACGTACATTTATCAACAACAAGTCAGCCAAAATTAGGGGTAGAAAGGCGATAAAAGAACGCTTCACCCTGCTCTTCGCCATGAATGCTTCAGGTAGCTGCTGCTTGAAACCTACCATCATTCATCGCGCCAAGAGGCCTAGGGCTTACAAGGGGCATGATATGAACAACCTAAATGTCCACTGGCTATCTTCCAAGAAAGGATACATGTCTGCCAAGCTCTCCCTGGACTGGTTTAAGGAAGCATTCGTCGCGGAAGTTAAGGAGTACTGCAAGGCCAAGAACATTAGATTTAACATTCTACTCCTGCTGGATAATGCCCCTGGCCATTCACCCCTTATGAGGACGGAGAACCCTAACGTGAAAGTGGAATTCTTGCCTCCCAACACAACCTCCCTAATCCAGCCCCTCGACCAGGAGGTGATTGCGGTAGTGAAGGCTGCATATTCTCGACGGCAGTTTCGTCAGATGCGGCAGGTAACACAAGACAATCAACTTATTCAGCAGTTGGTGGATAGTGAGGATGAAGGAGAGGACGAGGAAGCTGAAGCAAATACCGAATCTGAAAAAAAAGTGATTCGGTATTGGAAGAATTACAATGTCAAAAAGGCAATAGACTTGGTGGTAGATTGCTGGAAGAATGTAACCCCGGCTACAATCAACCATGCATGGCGCAACATTTTGGAGGGTCTACCAGAGGACAGGCAGGTAATAGTGGCAGGTGAGCTGCAGTCAGTGGATGCAGAGTTAGAGGCAGCAGCAGAGGAGGCAAGAGGGATCGCTGGCCGTGGTTTTGCAGAGACAACTGGCGAGGATATCAGGGAAATGTTGAGGCCAGCAAATGTTACAGCAGAAGACCTACTCCAGGAGGACGAAGAAGGACAGGAGGATAGTGCAGAAGATGAAGAGAATGTTGAAACACAAATGGACGGCATTCCCATGAGCGACATAAAACTCCTCATAGAGTTAGGTGGACAGATGCGGCATATTATTGAGCAAGATTCAAACGTGAACAGTGAAACAAGGACATCCTTACTTAATCAGGTCTTGGCAGGTTATGAGGATAGGTACCACGCCCATATCAACTCTCTCCAGCAACGCCAGATCACAGACTTCTTTCGTGGTCGGCCAGGCCCCTCCGACCACCCTCAACCAGGCCCCTCCGACCACCCTCAACCGGGCCCCTCCGGTGAGCCTCGACCACGGCAACAAATCGATGAACAGCCTTTACTTACGGCACTTGAATTGGATACAGTGGATGATGACACTTCAGAATTTGAAGGATTTGATGTTGAAGGGATACTGAACAAGTAGAGCAACGTAGGAGTGGCCAATAATTCGCCACCCTTAGCCTCGGAACCCAACCCACCTAAATCCCTTAACACACCTAAAAAGGTAAATGTGATGGTGTAATATGTTCTTATATTTACTTTTATAATGTTTCTTATAATTATTATTATGTTATGTTAGTGTTCAGTGGAAATTATTAGGTAAAAATCGCAAAATACGAAAAATAGTTGTCAAATTCGGCACCCAGGCACCAATTAGAATTATTCCCATTAGTTCATCAGTATGGCTATCGCGGTTACGGCTACCGCGCGGCTATAGCTGCACCAATTAGGAGTGATAGCTGAGGGTTGAGTGTAAGAAACTAAGAAATAACATTTTCAATGGCTCTACTAACATCTCCCCTCCTTCCTTTATGATTCTTGGGTGTATCCCATCCGGTCCCGGTGACTTACTTCTGTTCATTTTTTCTATAGCCCTTCTTATTCTAGCATGGGAAAACTCTATTAGTTCTAGTGCCGGTGCCTGTTTGATGGGAATAGGAGGCACTGCATCATCCGACTCCACTGTTAGTACCCCCCCAAAGTATTTCCCCAGCACCTCTGCTTTCTCCTTATCAGTCTCCGCTCTACTCCCATCATTCAACCCCCCTACCAGCTCTGGGATCCCTACTCTTCTTGTTAACTTTTCCTGAATGTACTTCCAGAATATTTTTTGGATTATCCTTCACATTTCTAGCTATCTCTCTCTCCCTCACCCCCCTCCTTGTTTCCCACCTTATTTTATTGTTTATTTGTCTGCATTCCAGATCCACTTCTTTAGCTTCTATACTAGACCCCCTGTTCTTTTTTAACAATTTTAATCTTGCCCACAATCGTTTCTTTCTTCTAATCAATATCCAAAGCTTTCTTTTCATTGGCAATTCTGGGTTAGTTCTTTTCCTCAATTTTGTTTTATCCTTATATTCCCTTACTGGTACACTTTTGGATACAGCATTCTCCAGTTTGACTCTAATTTTCCTCCACATTCCTTCAGCGTCTTCACCGTTCAAGTATTCCCCCCAGTCAATGTCCAAACACCGTCTCAGCAGCTCATAATCTGCTCTATCATACATGTATATTTTTCTATTGCTTCTATTATCCCTCTCTGATTTAATGTTACAACTAAAGCTTATACATGCATGGTCACTATGACCTATATAGTCCATGAGCCAGGCCAGATATCGGTACCACCTGGGGTGACTAAACACGAATGGTACTAAAATGTTTATAGAGTGACTGTAAGTACATTAAGATATGATAGCCTTCTCGCACTGGTAGCTTAGTCTAATTTTTTTGATGCAATAGGGGCGCTACCCAAAAATAAAGATTTTTAGCGTGACGCTCGGCGTTTTCCTCATTTTCTTTAAAATCCATCACACAATCATCGCAAAACTTTGAACACCTATGTAGAATTATATTCTCTACCAGAGTTGTTCCTAGGTATTTTTCAAATTTCCTCATATTTCGGAATATACTCTATATTTTGGGTATTTTCCTCTAAATCTAGAATAAATCCTTAAATATGGGGAACATTGAAAAATATATTCTAACAGCTCTTGTAGCTTATTTGATTCTCTACAAGAATTATTCCGATGTGTATTTCAAGTTTCTCCATATTTAGGGGTTTATTTCATATTTGGGGATTTTTGGTTATATTTTGGGGATAATTTATTATTGGAAGGAGCAAACATATGTAGAGTGGTTTCCATGTAATGTGTTTGTTTGTTCATGGTTTAATGGTGATATTTTTTGCAGGTGTGTGTCGACTGTTTGACGGCAGGATGGAACCATCTGCGAGGAAGAGAGCACGGATCGACTGTATCATCCACTGCTCTGATGATGACAGCGATGCTCTGGTGTCACCACAGGATTTGGACTCCTGGAACACATTGCTCAGGGCTGCAGAAATCAGGCAGCATGATCCAGTCCTGGAAGCAGCCAAGGGCCTTGAAGAAGGAGGAATACCACACATACATTATCACCGTAAATGTCGTAGTCTCTTTACAATGAAGAAGTCACTGGATTCTATCCTTGCCAAGGGTGTCAAGATAGAATCAGCAAGCGTCGACCCCAGGAGGAGGGCATCAAGGGATGCCCCTAGTACTAGCAGGGTGTATGCCAAAGGATGTATCTTCTGCGAGAAGTCAAGCAAGTACATAAAAACAACAAAGACAAGGGAGCCACTCATACAGTGTGTTGAGCTACGAGCAGATGAGAAGATTCGCAGAGCAGCAATAAGGAAACTCAACCAGAGAATCCTTGGTTTAGTTAGCAGAGACCTTGTTGCTGCAGAGGGTCACTACCACAAGTCGTGCTACAAACTCTTCACAAAAGATGATTTCCCAGCGGCCGCCAGGTCGGGTGCAGGTGAAAATCAGGAAGAAAGCGAGGAAGCACGCTACGAAGAGGTTGAGACAGAAGCCCTCGAGGAACTCTGCTTGTATATAAGGACCAAATTATTCCCCAACCCAGAGGTACTGCCTATGACAAACCTCACATCTAGGCTTGAGAGATCCATGATGTCCCGTGGTATTATCCAACTGAAACCAGCGACAAAGAAACATGTTCGCCGAAAGATTGAAACCGAGTTTGGAGAATCACTACGCTTTGTCCCAGATGAGAAAGGAAAGCTTCTAATCTATCCACGCAGCCTCTCAATGGACGACCTTGCCCGGCAAGCACACAAAATGGCAAAAGACCTGCAAGAAGCAAGAGCAGCTAACTCTGAAGATGTCTTAACCAAAGCAGGAATGCAGCTGAGGAATGAGATCAATAAACAAGATGTGAGTCAGCCATGGCCTCCCGATACAGATCAGAATGTCATTCCTGCAGCAGTCACTCAATTCCTGCACACCCTGCTGACAGGAGAGTGTGAGTGTGAAACTCCCTCTGAAAGAGCTCAACGTCTTGCCACTTCCTTTGGCAGTGACTTGGTCTTTGCTGTTACCAGTGGCAAGACAAAACCACCCAAGCACGTACTGCTGACCAATGCTGTAAAGTCTTTGACAGGAAACACAGAACTGATCCGAACTCTGAATCGTCTTGGTCACTGTGTGTCTTACTCAATGTTTGAGGAGATCGATACAGCCCTTTGTATCCAGAAGCTGGAATGCTCAAAGGATGACATTCCACTGCCAGCAAACATCTACCCTGGTGTGTTCACAACCCTGGCCTGGGATAACATTGACCGACTTGAAGAGACCCTAAGTGGAGCAGGTACTTCTCATAGAGTCAATGGCATTGCTGTCCAGTCCAAGGTTGCAGGCTCTGTGCCAGAGAAAGTCCTGCCAGAGATTACCAAGTCCAAGATAAGAAGCATCACTCAGACATCATCAATGCTGCCAATATACAATGTTGGGCGGCGGGCAGGGCCACCTAGGATTGAGACTGCGTATGTCGACACTACCAAGGAAGTCCAGGATTCAAAGACAAAGAACCATATCTGGCTTCTTACTCGAATGTCAGACCATGAGGACCAGTCCATCAGCAGTTGGACTGGGTTCAACATCAAAATGCGCAGAGACATTGCAGTGGTTCAGGACACTGTAAGCTACCTGCCCACTATCAATGCTCCCGCAACAGAAATGTCCACCGTTAATGAAATCTTGGAACAAACGCATGCTATCATGCAGTCCTTACAGCTTAACAAGATTGTGTGCGTGTTTGATCAAGCACTCTATGCCAAAGCTGCCGAAGTTATCTGGAAACAAGAGAAGTTCAAGAACATTATCATCAGGATGGGCGTCTTCCACACAATCTGTAATCTCATCTCCACCATAGGAAAGAGGTTTCAAGATGCAGGTCTTAGAGATCTGTGTGTGGAATCAGGTATCATCGCAGAAGGATCAGTGTCAGGAGTGATGAACGGCAAGAGGTACAACAGAGCAGTGAGACTACACAAGCTCGTGTATGAAGCACTGATGAGGCTTGCATGGAAAGGCTTCCTTTCATGGCTAGAAGAAAACCATTCAAGGGACATACACCATCTAGATGAAACACTGAAGGACATCAACAGCTTTCACAGCAATGTGTCTCAGGGACTCTTTCAAGAGCTGATGGAGAGTGAATCATGCACACATATCATGAAGCTTTTCCAAGTTTATCTTGAGACCCTCAGAGATGAACACAACCTCTCAGCATTCTGGATGTCATACCTGGACATGGTTGAGATCATGCTGGACTTAATTCGAGCCTCCAGAGAAGGCAACTGGATGCTCCACCTAGGAGCAATCCGACAGATGATACCGTGGTGTTTTGCCTATGACAAAGTGAACTATGCCCGGTTCCTAACCTACTACTATGCCTTGATGTCTCGACTGCCCATTGAACACCCAGAGGTCCATGAACACTTCATGCAAGGTGGCTTTTCGGTCCAGATCGGTAGCAAGAATCCCTTTGGACGGATCCCTGTGGACCAGACAATCGAAGAGACGATCAACAAAGACACCCAGACACCAGGGGGCACAAAAGGCTTCAGCCTGAAAGGCGGAGCTGTCGCCAGGTACTACCTGACATCGGAGTATCGCAGCAGGTACTTAAGGCAGCTCAGGACTATGGTAGTAGGCCAAAAGTATACTGACTTCAGCCACCCAGACCTACAGATGGCCAGGATTAGAAGAGATGAGGCCGATGTCCAATCTTTAGTTCAACTGATGGAGACCAGCTGGTTGAACCCCTTCAACGCAGAGCAAGAAGATCTTGTCAGTTTGTCAACTGCGACTATGGCACCACCAGAAGTTGTCAAAGACCTTCTAGGGGCCTACAGAATAGGAGAGGATGCATATCAAGCCTTCAAGGAAGAGCGCCTGGAGATCGATACGCCAACTATACAGTTTCATGACACGATGACGAAGACGAAACTGAGAACGTTCACTAACATCAGAATGAAGCCACGCTCACAAGACCATGCCAAGGAGGCTATCTTAAAGGCTGACAGGAACCTATTTGGCCAGATGATCCTTGTTGCCGAGAACAGAAAGCTCAAAATGAGTGATGTCTTGGCTCATCCCCTTGGGCCTTTGCCTTGGGCACTTGCCAGCGGTGATGGGTCTCTCCGCAAGACCAACAAGGCTGCCCTAGCAAAGGAGTTAGAGAGGAATGTTTCTCCTGCAGAAGTGATACCCGAGCCCTCTGCTACCATAATTGATGGGATGAGCCTGGTCCACAAACTGAAGGGAAACGACAAAACTTTTTCACAGCTTGCAGGTACAGCACTGAGTCACGCTGTTCATGAAGGTGCTAAGAGCAGGCGCATTGATGTTGTGTTTGATATCTACAAGGAGACATCCATCAAGGATGCAGAACGAGCCAAAAGAAGTGCAGGCACAGGAATTCATTTCAAGAACATTCAACCTGGGCACAACATCCAGCAGTGGAGAAAGTTACTCGGTAGTTCCTCCAACAAGGCAAGTCTTATCAAGTTCTTGGTAGAAGAATGGAAGGCACCACAGCACAGGGAGAAGCTCAAGGACAAGGAGCTGTATGTCACATGTGAGCAGCGCTGCTTCAAGATCACCAAAGAGCAGTGGGAAGAGGCTCCTGAGCTTAAGTCAACTCAAGAAGAAGCAGACACACGCCTTCTTCTCCATGCACTTCATGCAGCAGAATCTGGGAACAAGTCTGTCATCATCACTGCAGAAGATACAGACGTCATGGTGTTGTGTCTTGGCATGTGCCACAAGATCCCATCCCATCTGTTCCAGAAGTGCGGGACGAAGAACCGGACAAGATTCCTGGATATCACCACACTGAGCCGCACACTGGGAGGCAGCGTGTGTGATTCATTGATTGGTATGCATGCCTTTACAGGCTGTGATACCGTCAGTGCATTCGCTGGCCGAGGGAAGATGACGACACTCAAGCAGGTGAAGATGGACAAGACATACCAGGATGCTTTTCACGAACTTGGACGCTCATGGGAAGTGTCTCCTGAACTCTTTGAGAAGCTACAGGAAATCACCTGCCACATGTACCTACCATCTACCCACACAACTAAGGTAAACAAGCTTCGGTATGAGCTGTTCTGTGCAAGACGTGGAGAGGTAGAGTCAAGTCAACTCCCTCCTTGTGAGGACTGCCTCTTCATGCATGCACTGCGTGCAAACTACCAGGCTGCGATCTGGAGGAGAAGTCTTCAGAGCCAGCCATTTGTTGCGAACCCAACAGACTGCGGTTGGATGACAGATGAGGACGGTAAGCTTGCCGTCAACTGGATGCGAGGCTCACCAGCACCAGATGCTGTTATGCAGCTACTGTCTTGCAAGTGTGTGCGGTCATGCGAACTCCCTAAGTGTACTTGCCTCAGCAATGGTCTAAAATGCACGGACATGTGCAGGTTACAGACATGTCAGAACACGGCTATTGAAGAAGAGCCGGTGGCACAACAGTCAGATTCCGAGTCTGATGTAGATGATATTTAGGAGTAGTAATTTGCCATAATAGTATGTACAAGCCCATGGCATGCTTAGTGTGTATTTACAGGACTTGTATTAAATGTGACAATTACTATATGCATTTTGTTGACATTTAGGCATTCCTGTCCCCAAATTTGACATTTTAAAAAATTTCGGAATTTTCGGTAGGGTATGTCTATTCAAGAAGTGATAACGACCATTAAGCTACCAATGTGCAAGGGCTCTCATATCAAAACATAAACTAGAGACATGTAGCAAGCTAAAAACACCTAAGAGAATTAGTCACCCCGGGTGGTACCGATATCCCAAAATTCGAGTCTTGGCTCATGGACTAATAGGGCTATCCACATTAACATGTTCCAC
>JBAKBP010038203.1:0-5000 GCA_037953745.1 Lithodes maja
GTGCAACTTCCCAAACAGGGTCTCTAAGTGCCTTAGGTGATTTTCAAAATTGTCATCATACACTATCACGTCATCAAGGTAGACCGTGCAGTTAGGGATTTCGTCACAAATATCGTTCATCAGGTTCTGAAACGTGGCAGGTGCGTTCTTAAGCCCATAAGGCATTACGTTACATTGGTAGGTCTTGCCATCTACCACAAAACCACAAACTTGCTTAGCTCGGTCCGACAGGGGTACTTGCCAGTAGCCTTTTACAAGATCAATTTTAGTAAGGTACTTTGCATTCCCTATCTTGTCCACGCTGTCGTCAACTCGAGGCAAAGGGTAAGGGTTGGTAGTGGTCAAGCCATTTAGCCTACGAAAATCTATGCAGAACCGCACCTTGCCGTCAGGTTTTGGCTGCAACGTGACGGGTGATGTCCACTTCACATAACCTTCAGTGATCATCCCTCTCTCAACCACGTACTTTAACTCCTCCCGTAAAGCTGGCAACTTTACCGGGGGCACACGGTAGGGCACTGACTTGAAGGGCACATTATCACCGACGTCCACGTCGTGCGTTACCTGAGTAGTGAGACCTGGGTGTTCGGCGAAAACAGAGGGGTATGACCTGAACAGGCCTAGGACAGCAGCACCCTGGTGCTCAGGCAGGTGACTTACAGCTTGCCTAGCCTCTTGTTCAGTATTCCCCGCCCACTGTTCCGCGGAAATGACACAGTCCCAGCTATCCTCCTCAGCAGCATGACTGTCCCCACCTCCTTCTCCACCCTGGCCGCTGCAGGCCAGCACAGGGACAGTGAGAGGCTCTGAGGGGCGTCTCACATACTCTTTCATGAGGTTAACATGACATAACTGATGTTTTTTTCTACGGTCAGGTGTTGCAACGAGATAATCAAGGTCGGACAGTTTCTTAGCCACCACATACGGCCCAATAAACTTGGCAGAAAGGGGGTGTCCAGGCAAAGGTAAAAGCAACATTACCTCCTGACCCACCGAAAACTCCCGAAGCTTCACCTTGGCGTCATACTGGTGCTTCATGACCGCCTGTGCATTAACCAAGTTATTACCTGCCGCTGCCATGCAACCTATAAGTCTCTCCCGGCTCTCAAGGATATATTTAAGTACAGACCCCGGCTTCTCTTCGCCCTCCCAGATCTCTTTCACCATACTTAAAGGTCCTCTCACATTATGGCCAAAGACTAGTTGATTTGGACTGAACCCCAGGCTCTCTCCTGGGACTTCACGTGCAGCGAACAGAACATACGGCAGACCCAAATCCCAATCAGTGTCATGTTCTGCACAGTAACAGCGTAGCATACTCTTCAGGGTCGAGTGCCACCGCTCCAAGACTCCCTGACTCTCGGGATGGTAGGCTGACGACACTACAGAACATATACCGTGCAACTGAAGGGTTTGCTTGAACAATTTGGATGTAAAATTGCTCCCCTGGTCTGACTGCACCTCACGTGGAAATCCATAACGGGAACAGAACAATAATAAGTTTTTAACAACTGCCTTTGCCGAGCCGTTTCTCATGGGGTATGCGTCCGGGTATCTCGTAGCCACATCCATGATTGTCAACAGGAATTTATTGCCACTACTAGTAGGCGGGAAAGGGCCAACCAAATCTACTACAACTTTGCTGAACGGAGGCCCGGTGACAGGTATGGGAAACAAAGGTGCCTTCGGGATGGTCTGGTTAGGCTTCCCCGTTGTCTGGCAGGTCGCACACCCAGCCACCCATGCACAGACATCAGCCTTGACCCCAGGCCACCAGAAAAACCTGCCCAATGCCGCCAATGTTTTTGTTACCCCCAAATGACCCGCCACCGGCACATCATGCGCCAGACACAATAAGGACTCTCTATACTTATTTGGAACAACCACCTGGTCTACTACCCTCGCACCGCCCTCCCACTTCGATTTGGGGTCTAGAAATCTGCGGTACAATATCCTGTTGAGCCTAAAGAAATCTCCCGGCTTCGCATCCCCATCTTCCTCCAACTCTATGGCACCATTGCTATAACGAGCTAGGCTAGCGTCTTGCAGCTGCTGCTCACTAATGTCCCTGGGCGTCAATGCATCAAGATGGTTTTGTAATAAGACATTACCCCGGCTAGTAGGCTCTACTGCCTTAGTGGCTCTCGCTACAGCTCTTGCCTCACGCGAAGTCTTACCCAACTCTGCCTTGTTACACACCATATCTGGGCCAGAGTCAACTCCCGTGTTTATTATAGGTCCAAGTACCGAATCACCGAGAAGTGCAGCAGAATCAATGTCCCTTTTCCTGCCCTTAGCAACCTTCTCCTGATCCTTCCTCCACTGTCCCCGAGGTTGAGTGCTAGGCTGTGCAGGAGCCGCAGAGCGAGATCGGGTTACCACACAGGCCATCTCATCCTGTTGGCACCTCCCAACCCATTCCCGATTCTCACCATCCACGTCGGCCGCCCTCTCGGCAACGACTAAGGGTGGAGTCCCGGAAGTGGGCACCGCAAAGTCGTTGCCGAGAAGAAGGTCGACGCCCTCAACTGGCAAACACTCAACGATCCCTACATCCAGCTCCCTGCACACCTCTCCCACTCTCAACTCCAACCTCACAAGTGGGTATGACCTCGTAGCATTTATACCCTGCACCACAACAACTCTGGCCGCATTTATCGGTTTCCCTGTGAAGTTCCTCAACAAAGTTTGCGAAGCCCCCGTATCCCTCAGCAAGTCAACCCTCCGTAGTTCACTCCCCCAGCTCACAAACCCGTGTCCCCGATGGTTACAGAAAGTGTCCCGGACAGGTGTCGAGCCTTCCGTACGCTTCTTTACCGTGTGTGCCTCAGCTGCTGACAACCTACCCCGGGCAGTTGCTGCAGCCTTCAGAGACACACCGATACTGTGAACCAATGACACCGGCTTAGCGGGAGTGTTACTAGGGCACTCACGTGAATAATGGCCTAGCTTCTGACATTTGTAACATTTCACATCCCCAATGGGCTTCTTCCCTTGTGCGGGCGAAGAAGGGGCCTGACCTTTAGTAAACGGGAGAGGCTTGTGTTTGTAGGTGTTATTAGGTGCAATGCATTTAGTGTGGTTATGTGTGTCATAGGATTTGTTATTATCAAAAACTCTGGTGGGTGGGGTATAGCGCCCCTTCTGCCCTGACTCAGCCCTCTGAGCGGCACCGCAACCACGAATCAATGATAATCTGAAGTCTGCCATCTTGGCAGCCTCCTCTACTGTCTTGGGACATTTTTCCTTAATGTTCAGCGTTAGATCGGTTCCAGTACATTTGTAAAACTGTTCCAGATAGAAAAGTTGCTTAATTTCCTCAGCCGACTCTGCGTGCTCGGACCGAAACCAGTTATTACCTGCATCTGTTAAGTCCCGTGCGTGCTCCATAAAACTGACGTCGCTCTTCTTATTCACGCCACGGAACTTCAATCTATAAGTTTCGGGTTGCAGTTCGTAGGCCCGGAGCACAGCCTCCTTCACCAGTCCATACACTACACTCTCGTCCAGTGACAGTGCATCGTAGGCTTTCAACCCCTTACCCACTAGACGTGATGAAACTAATGCTGCCCATTTAACCTCCGGCCAGTCATACTCACGACACTTCTTTTCGAAACGAGCAAAAAACTCAGTCACTGCTGTCTCATCAAATGCGGGTACTAACTTAATTAAATGCGAAAGTGAGTCTGTAACCCGGTGCCCACCACCGAGATGACGCCCCGTGGTCTCTACTCTAGACTTCTCGACATCCATTTCAGCCTGGTACCTGGTTGCATCCTGATTGGCTTGGATTCTAGCAACCTCTATGCGTTCTATACTAGCCTGTTGTATCTGAGTCTCCTGCAGCTTAATCCGTTCTATACTAGCCTGTTGTATCTGAGTCTCCTGCAGCTTAAGCTTAGCTAGTTCTAGCTGAAATAACATCTCAGGAGACAGGCCTGGGGGGGGAGAGCACAAAATGGGGGATCCACACCGAGACGTGTTTACGGGTAAGCCAGCTTGCCCTTGAGAACCCTCCTGCTGCATCGTGCTAAGACTCGCTGGCTGAGGGCCCAGCTCAGGGGTAGAGTGGAATGGAGGCTTGGAGGGAACCCCCCAAGACCCCACTCCACCCACCGCCCCATCGCCATCACCCAACAAACATGCCACCAAATTCTTCTTGGGCCAACTGTCAGGACAGTCCCGCCCCAAAACCGTGGCTAAACAGCGAAGACCGTAACAATCAATAGCCTGCAGGCGCTGTTCGGTCAAAGGTGTCTGCAAAAATGCCCGGGCATCCCTCTCTCCACTTATAACACTCCCCTCCCTAAACATCTGTTGTACTTGCTGGTTACTAGGCTGTACCGTGTTATCCTCCCCCGTAAATGATGAGTCATTAGACATAGTGCTGGTTATACAATTGCTGTTCATAAAAAAAAAGAAGTGCTTATTACTAATTGCAGTCTCGACTCACAAAATGTTAAAGATGCTTGAATGACTCTACTCTAGACACCCCCAACGAAACAATCTGCAAGTCCACCAATACAATAATGACACAATAAAAATTCCTCCAATATGCAAGAAAATTCTAGCCAGCTCTACTAGGTAGCATAGAATAGTTCTCCAAAAAACATGTGATAGGATACTACTGAATCTTGTGCAAGGTCGCCATTTTGTTACGGCTGGATCGGCAATACATATTCGGGATTCTTGATCGTAGGACAGAAATGGCTTATGTGACAACGACACGCTCGATTCCAGTCCCAAATACTATATGCTCCAGACAACAAAAGCACCAACGCCCTACAGAGTTATCGTCTATGGTAACGAGGTACCTTAACTCGGCGAAAGTGTACAACAGGGGTAGGCTATGAGGCTAAACTCCCTCAGACATTTATAGGTTACGTTATGACTAAAGAAATGCAATACTCAAGAAACTACGTTAATATTAAGCCTCTAATAATGTAGAATAGAAGCAGGCTAAAGGTATGACAGTGAAATGCTAAATGACAAATGTACAC
>JBAKBP010038203.1:10000-16434 GCA_037953745.1 Lithodes maja
AGGGGAGGTTTTTAGTGCATTTCCTAGACTTCCATCAAGCTTGAAATTACATCCCCTTGACCTCCTTTCAAGATAAATTTGTACATTTTTCGGTAGAAAAATTTCCCGGCCGAAGGCCGTTTCCTCTTAAATTACAGGCTCGCTATCGCTCGCCAGGAAAAAATCGACACCTAAATGGCATGAAAGGTCTTAAAAGTGACATAAATGGGGCAAAAGTTCTTTAAATTGCCAAACTAATGTGGCGAACGTCTTAAAATCTCAAAAGCGGGGGGAAAAAACATGAGGGAGAAAGGGGTAAATAAAAAAATCCCTCAAGTGGAAATCTCCCCTTAAATAAATTTCAGATACACTTATTGTTATAATGATTATGTATATACAATAATGCACTTTATATAAGTGCAGAAAAGTACCATTAAAGTGTTCCCCAAAATTAAGTTGCCGATTAAACAGTTGCCATTAATAAAGTGGCTGATTAAAGGTTGCAGTGAATAAAGTTGCCGAAAATAAAATTGCCGATATAAAAGTTGCCGGTTAAAAGTTGCCAGAAAAGAAGCTGACTCAAAGTTGTTGGGAAAAGTTGCTGATTAAAACTTGCCAATGATTGAGTTGCTGATTAATAATTGCCGTGAATAAAGTGGCTGATTAAAAGTTACCGGCATTAAAGTTGTCCATTAAAAGTTGTCGGAAATATAGTTGCCAATCAAAAGTTGCTGGAACTAAAGCTACCGATTAAAAGTTGCCAGAAATAAAGTTGCCTATAAGAAGTTGCCTGAAATAATGTTCCCGATTGTAAGATGCCGATTAACCCCTTCTGTACCGGGGATGTCTGTTGTATCTAATCTAGCTATATTTGGACGATGTTATGCAGCTTAGGAAGGATCTTTGCCTTCTTACGCATCAAATCAACCAAGCTACAGACCAACATGGTGAAACACATACAATAGCACTGGCAATATCAAAGGCATTTGA
This sequence comes from Lithodes maja, assembly GCA_037953745.1. Classification (NCBI taxonomy): domain Eukaryota; kingdom Metazoa; phylum Arthropoda; class Malacostraca; order Decapoda; family Lithodidae; genus Lithodes; species Lithodes maja. Next base: position 10,970 of record JBAKBP010038203.1, read on the forward strand.
TAGAGTCTGGTATCAATCCTTATTGTCGAAGATGTCACACTACGGCCTTGCATCATTAGTTCCACTAATTTCTTCTTATCTTCATAACAGAAAAATATGTGTAATGGTAGATGGCCTTTATTCTCAATTTCACTCAATAAATGCTGGTGTTCCCCAGGGATCAGTTTTGGCCCCAACTCTGTTCCTCATTCATATCAATGATCTCATATCTACCACTCATAATCCAATACATTCCTACGCAGATGACTCAACACTCCACAGTTCCTTCACATTTACCAATTCTGTCACCCAACCCGATCTTATAAATTCAAAAATAAACACTGCAATTTCTCTGAACCAGGACCTTTCTAGAATTAATGAATGGGGACAAAAGAATCTAGTTTCCTTTAATGCACAGAAAACCAAGTACATTCAATTTTCTAACCGACAGAATCTCACTGACTCCCATATATTTTTTAATGATGTAAATATTCCCACTTCCCCTAGTATTGACATTATCGGTGTAACATTAACTACTAACTTGAGCTGGACACATTATGTTAGAAGCATTGCTAAGAATGCCTCTAAAAAACTGGGACTCCTGTACAGAGTTCGAGAATTCTTCACTGACGAGCAGTTGGCCGTGATATATAAAAGTCATGTGCGTTCTCAGATGGATTACTGTTTACCTCTGTGGAGTGGAAGTGGAGTGGTTGCATTGAGGCAGTTGGACAAAATTCAAAATAAAGCTATTAGATTAATCAATAACCCTGTAATCACACAGGACCTTCCTACATTATCCATACGAAGAAACGTTGCATCCCTTGCATTATTCTACAGATATTTTCACAATTGTTCCGAGGAACTTGCTTCAATTGTGCCGCCTCTCGACATCTTTCCCCGTAGAACTAGGGCAGCTGAGAGCGACCATGAATTTACACTTTCTCCTCCACAATGAAGAACTTCTGCTTATCAAAATTCATTTATCCCTAGAACTACTACTCTTTGGAATTCACTTCCCTCGAATTGCTTTCCACAAACTTACAATCTACAAATGTTTAAATCCAGTTGTTACAAACATTTTATGAATGGAGGATGCCTTTAGCATTCGAATGGCATACGAAGAAACGTTGCATCCCTTGCATTATTCTACAGATATTTTCACAATTGTTCCGAGGAACTTGCTTCAATTGTGCCGCCTCTCGACATCTTTCCCCGTAGAACTAGGGCAGCTGAGAGCGACCATGAATTTACACTTTCTCCTCCACAGTGAAGAACTTCTGCTTATCAAAATTCATTTATCCCTAGAACTACTACTCTTTGGAATTCACTTCCCTCGAATTGCTTTCCACAAACTTACAATCTACAAATGTTTAAATCCAGTTGTTACAAACATTTTATGAATGGAGGATGCCTTTAGGCACATGGACCTTTTTGTTTTATCTGTGTTTTTCCTTCCTCCGTTCATTGTCTCTTAAAAAAAAAAAAAAAAATCTGTGGTAGTCAAAAAGGTTGATTGGGATAGTTAGAATCCTTATAACTGCTAGAGATCCTTCCTAAACTGAATAAATCGGTCGTGTGAATCAACTGTATCTCTCTTGTGCAGGCCGGGATTTCCTCTTTGTGACTCCTCTTTAACCCTTCCTTCTGCTTGTGATATGTATTAGTGGTCCTCTTTTAACTCTGTCTTGTTCCACCTACAATCACCGCCTCTCTCTCTATATATCTCTCTCTCTATCTATGTAGATCTATGTAGCTCTCTCTCTCTCTCTCTCTCTCTCTCTCTCTCTCTCTCTCTCTCTCTCTCTCTCTCTCTCTCTCTCTCTCTCTCTCTCTCTCTCTCTTGTATGTAAAATGCTAGAAACGGTCATAAGAGACAGACTCGTAAATCACTTAGAGGCAAATAACTTACTTAAAGATACTCAACACGGCTTTCGTAAAAAACGTTCCTGTTTAACAAACCTCTTAGACTTCTTCCACGATATCTTCAACCTCTACGATGAGAGTAAAGCTGTAGATATTATATACCTTGATTTTCAAAAGGCCTTTGACAAAGTTCCCCACAAACGATTACTGCTAAAACTAAAAGCGCATGGAATACAAGACGGTGTGTTGAAATGGATAGAAAATTGGCTCAGCGACAGAAAGCAAAGAGCAGTCATAAACGGTAAGGCATCTAAATGGACCAATGTAAGTAGTGGGGTACCCCAGGGATCGGTACTAGGACCAATTCTCTTTCTAATTTACATCAACGACATAGATGAGGGTCTCACCTGTACAGTCTCGAAATTTGCTGACGATACAAAAATTGCAAATAGCGTACTCTCAAAAGAACAAGTTGACGATATGCAACACAATCTAGATAAATTGTCATGTTGGGCCCAAATTTGGCAAATGAGTTTCAATGCGGATAAATGTAAAGTACTACATATCGGATACCTAAATGAGAAAGCAAACTATTCGATGAATGGCACTCAGCTTAAGAATGTAAACAAAGAAACCGATCTGGGAGTAACAATATCGAGTAACCTAAAACCGAGTCAACAATGTTCAGAAGTTGTTAAGAAGGCAAACAAAATAATTGGCTTTATAGGCAGGTCATTTGAGCATAAATCCAAAGAAGTTATCCTAACCCTTTACAATTCCTTAGTCCGCCCTCTTCTGGAATACTGCGTTCAATCCTGGTGCCCTTATTACCAAAAAGATATAAACAAGCTAGAACGAGTTCAACGTAGAGTTACCAAAATGATACCTAGCCTAAAGAACAAACCATACGAAGAGCGTCTTAGAGAATTAAATCTATTTCCTTTAACCCAGCGCAGATTAAGAGGTGACTTAATTCAAGTGTTCAAAATCATCAAAGGCATCGACAATATGAACTGTAGTAAGTACTTCACTATCGACCAATCTAATTACACGCGGGGAAACGGTTGCAAAATTATTGGTAAATCTTTTAACTCGCACGAATCTAAGAATTTCTTCTTCAATCGAGTTGTCAACTTGTGGAATGGGCTTCCCCGAGACGTTATAGACTGCAGCACCGTTGATTCATTTAAACTCCGCCTAGACAAATATCTCTCATTAAACCCGCGACTGGCCGCGTTTGTAAATGAATAACTTTATTTTATCCCCCCTCAGTTACTAACCCATCTGTCCTCTACTAACTTCCTAATCCTGCCACAGACATTAGTTCCAGGGCAGTAATTCCCTTTCCAATGTTCCCTTACCCACTCTAAACCACTGTTTGGACACTTGATCCTCAGTGTTTTGGAGGACAAGCAACCTAGAAGGGTCACTAGACCTGTTGTTGCTTGATTTCCTTTGTACCTCCAACCCTTCCTCATCCCTCTCACCCCCCCTTCCCCATCCCTCTCACCCCCCATCCCCCCCTCTCACCCCCCCTTCCCCCATCCCTCTCACTCCCCCTTCCCCACCCAGACTAAAGCTTCCCATAATGGCCCCACTCAACCATTCATGACTAACACTTCTATACAGTTGGAGGTATCATCACAAATGTTCACTTAATACCTGTTACGTGGATGTGTGCTTCTTTGTGTACATGTTTATGTTTTGTTGTTGTTGTTGCTAGGTTTGTATATGCTTACAAAGGAAAGTAAGCAGTAACAGAGCTATTATTCTGCGCTCGGCAGTTTTATTTGCTTTTTTCATCTTTTGCGGTTTATGTGTTACTGTGATTTGTTGTTGTTGTTGTAGCTCCCCAGACTGCCTGGCAGATCAGTCCCAAGTCTGGTTGACCGAAGCCGTGCCATATGCTCGGCCCCCCGAAGGGGCTAGGGTGAGATGAAATCTGCCTCTGAGAGAGCAGCAGAGGAGAGGATCATCAGCCCATGGGCTTGCACCCCCAGGCCAGTGCCCCCACCGTCTGCAGCCCCCCTTGCAGTACCACCCAATCGGGCGATCTCGCCAGCACCTACTGTATAAGGTAAAGTAGCAAAGGAAAAGAGATAAACAGAAATGGCTAAGGTAGGGAAGAGGATGCCAAACCTCAATCTGGATAGGACCAGCCCTCACCCAAGTGTGTTTTGTTGATTTGTCCGCTATTGTAGTGTGTGTTTCTTGTTCTTGTCGTCTGTGTGTGCGTGTGTATGTATGTGAGAGAGAGAGAGAGAGAGAGAGAGAGAAGAGAGAGAAGAGAGAGAGAGAGAGAGAGAGAGAGAGAGAGAGAGAGAGAGAGAGAGAGATAGAAAGAGAGAGAGAGCTAGAAAGAGAGAGAGAGAGCGATGTAGCTTGCCGTAATGGCCACACTCAACAATTCATGACTAACACGGCTACAACTGGAGGTATCATCACAACTTTTCACTTAATACCAGTTCCGGGTCTGTGTGTTTGGGTGTAGTTGTTTGGTTTGTTTGTTTGGTAGTGTAATTGTTGTGTTTGTTGTGTAATTTCTTTGTTTCCTTGTTTGTTGGGTAATTGTTGCGTTTGTTGTGTAATTGCTTTGTTTCCTTGTTTGTTGGGTAATTGTTGTGTTTGTTGTGTAATTGGTGTGTTTGCTTGTTTTAGTGTAGTTTTTGGTTTGTTTGTTGTGTAATTGTTGTGTTTGTTGTGTAATTGTTGTGTTTGTTGTGTAATTGGTGTGTTTGCTTGTTGTAGTGTAGTTTTTGGTTTGTTTGTTGTGTAATTGTTGTGTTTGTTGTGTAATTGCTTTGTTTCCTTGTTTGTTGTGTAATTGTTGCGTTTGTTATGTAATTTCTGTGTTTGCTTGTTGTAGTGTAGTTGTTGTTGTTGTTGCTGTTCCCCAAGCTGCCTGGCCGAACAGCCCCAAGGCCCCGAGCAAGGCCAAGGCCATAACCGAGCGCACCCCACAGAACCCTCCCTGCCGACCACAATAAAGCCCGAGTGACGGAAGCCACTCCATGGCGCAATGCCTGGTGAGTTATCTGCTCAACAGGTGGCGTTGTGTGTGTGTAAGTGTGAGAGTCCGACTGTAGGGGGTGAGACAGTGAAGCACGGGAACGAGGTGGCTTCGGAGATGGGGTCGTTTCGGGCCATGAGTGAGCACCGTGCCTCATGTGAAGGCAAGATGGCAGGTGCTCGTTGTGCTATACGTGCTTCACATGTCTCACTCCCTAGACTGGAACAAGACCTCACGGGCTTCACTGTTCATTGTAAAACGGTGAATGTTAAGGCTCTCAGCCTATGCCCGAGAGGAAGATAGTAAGTTGGAATATAGAAAAAAAAAAAAAAAAAAAAAAAAAATGTATAGGTATATGTATAGGTATATGTATAGGTATATGTATAGGTATAAGTATAGGTATATGTATAGGTATATGTATAGGTATATGTATAGGTATATGTATAGGTATATGTATAGGTATATGTATAGGTATAGGTATAGGTATATGTATAGGTATATGTATAGGTATAGGTATAGGTATAGGTATATGTATAGGTATATGTATAGGTTATGTATAGGTATATGTATAGGTATAGGTATAGTAAGGTATATGTATAGGTAGTAGTAT
>JBAKBP010038204.1:0-16433 GCA_037953745.1 Lithodes maja
GATAATAATATTTCAAGGAACTCAGATAATTTTATGATTAAAAATACACACATGCACGCGCGTATTCATCAATGAATAAGTTACTTTCCTTTGCAAGACAATGTTCAAGTTTGTCAGGCATGTATTCAAAGGTTAGTGTATGTGGCAATGTGTGCTTAGTTATATATATATATATATTTATATTATATATATATATTATATATATATATATATATATATATTATATATATATATATATATATATATATACATATATGTTTGGAACTGACAATTGCGTATATAAACACTGTATTTATGTTTCATAATTAGCTACAGCTTTAAGATATAGGCCTACATCGTATAAGTGCTCAGTAATTTTTAAGAATTATGGATGAAGAAACTTGTGTAAAGTTAGATTCCTATATATAATGGCAATGGATAATTGGATATCACACTATTATCTAAATACTGCCCATTATAAGGAGAGATAACGCGGCTGCATAAAGATGTATAGATCTATAAATCTAAAAACTAAAATATAGCCATTACCAATAAAATGATTAAAAGCAAGAGGTTAAATGAGCATATAACACTATATTATGTCTACCATTACCTACACATCACACAATACATATAATTAGCAAACACTTTTGAAAACAAAACATTTAATATTGAACACTAGATATGCTAGAAATAATCGTTCTGCATTAATGCAACTTGGGAGATAACTAATTGTTAGCATGGTTGGTTATGAAACTAGCTTTACTGTACCCAACAATTATTATGTTTTTAACACCAACCAGCTTCACATCTAAACTCAATTAATTAAATCAACAAATACATGTATGTGGCACTCCGAGGACTCGAACTCAGGATATTCACATCAAAATTCCTCGCACTATGCATTACGCTATCAAGACAGTTAAAGAAATATGGACAAGCCTACGATTTATTAAGCAGTTTCGAATCTTTCACATTAATCTGAGCATATACATATATTCTAAATGGGCTATGGTAGCCTAATGTATAGACGAATGGAAGGAGTATATAATTAATGGGGCACTTAACCCTTAGGAAGGGCTCGCTATAAATTGCTCCTGAACCAGAATGAATTATTATGTTTTTAACACTAACCAATTTCACATCTAAACTCAATTAATGAAATCAACAAATTGTTACGAACTGGCACTCGGGTACACAAGGGCTCTCAATCAGGACTCGAATACGGCTCGCTGCCACAACGGAAACACACGATCCCAACCCCTGAGTACTGCCAGCCGAACAAAAAACACCAATACCCTCCAGAGTTCAATCTGCTATAACGGGGTATACAAGAACTCGGTACTAGTGTTCAACAACAGACTAATAAAGAGACAGGAATTATCTAGTCTGGTCAACAATCAAACAATGAAGTAAGAAACAACAACACCAAAGAATAGTGTTGGCCGAAGCCGAAGTAATCCACCCTTGACTATGAACTTAAGAAGTCCTCCACCCTCTACTTCGGATCGGCACTATTACGTTACGTTAATTAATAGTCCTTAAGCATCGAGCAAGGAATCTTCTGAAAAAAGTTAGATGCTTCTCGGATGCTCGTAAGAAGTACGTATCGGATTTTGAACAGTAATTCAATAAGCAAAAACACTGGCAATTAAATACTATTAAAGGCTTAAATTGGCATAAGAATAATTAAAAGAATATGCAATAGTGTAAATGACAAACATTAATAAGAAGTACTCCGCAAATGCAACGGCAATAGCCTACTCGGATTGTGCTCGTGGGCACTAATCACTAAAGTAGCCAAGCTTGCAACACATGAAATCAATAGTGCATAAACAATATCATACATAAGGAAAGCTTCAATACTATTCTGTATCTACTAATCGAGTAAAGTCTAGCTGGGGTACTGTGGGCAAAAGGTAGCAGTGACTGAGCAAAAACGGCTCGTAGCCTAGCGAAGTCCTCACAACTGTTTAAAGTATTACGTTAAAACTAACAAGTGCACTTTGAGAAATCCAGATCCCTTGTATCTGGTTTTCTCCCGGCTCCTTGACAAAGTAAAAACAAACTGTTAATAAAATACAGGGTGGTTAGGCTCTTGCCCTCACGCACTGTAAATTATTAACTCAACACAGTCAGCCGCGAAGACAACCTAGGCTTCACTGAACCGAAACGAGTATGCAGGTTTATCGCTTAACCACTGCATCAAACAACAACTCGTAACACAGAGAAGCCTTACCCCAGTCTAGCATTACCTAGACTAGCAGAAAACAGGAATAATAATAATAACACACAGGGAAATGCATATACAAGTGCAACAAACATAAATCAATCCTATTCTAAGTCAACCCTTCCAAAATAGGCTATCTAATAGGCAAGTATCTCGTGAGAACTCAAGCGATAATACGTTGGCTGACTAGCTCTGCACCAACGGGACCATGGAAGTTAAAAAAGGCATGGAAAAGAGGTGATAAGAATGTAAGGTAGTAGAGAAAGTTCCCATCAGTCAGAAGAATATATATAGTTAGCAAGGGAAATGAGAAGTCGCTCTGCCTAATGAGTTCTGATGAAAAAATGGCTAGACTTCCCTTTTTATACCCGGCCCTCTAGTGAGCCCAACGTGAACTACTATGGACCGCCCACTGACAACCATTACGTAATTTCTCTCTCTCCTCTGGGATACACAAAGGCTCCCCTAGCACTGAGGGGGGGGGGGGGGGGGAGTGCTAGTGAGTTAGGCCCACCTCCCGCCTGGCACACCCACTGACCCCCAACTGTGGCTGTTTCTCTTCGCATCATTACAAATAAGTTTTACACACAATACTTATAACTAATGATATAAAATAGAACTCGTTGACTCAGATGAAAACAAAATACATATTCATAATACTTATAGTACAACGGCTCACATGAACTAAGTTAGGAAACTCTACACAGACTACAGCCAAAGTTCCTGCCCTGACGATCCTAGCAAGAGTGGGGCATGACTAGGCGTTCTGTACAGCATGCTCACACGTGGACATGCGTCACAAAATACATGTGGCACTCCGAGGACTCGAACTCAGGATACTCGCATCAAAATTCCGCGCACTATGCATTACGCTATTAAGACAGTTAAAGAAATATGGACAAGCCTATTATGCAGTTTCGAATCCTGCATAATAATCTGAGCATGTACATATATTCCAACTGTGCTATGGTAGCCTAATGTATAGACGAATGGAAGGAGTAATTAATGGAGCACTTAACCCATAGGAAGGCCTCGCTATAAATTGCTCCTGAACCCGAATTAATTATTACGTTTTTAACACCAACCAACTCCACATCTAAACTCAATTAATGAAATCAACAAATACATGTGGCACTCCGAGTTCTCGAACCCAGGATACTCACATCAGAATTCTACGCACTATGCATTACGCTATCAAGACAGTAAAATAAATATGGACAAGCCTACGATTTATTATGCAGTTTCGAATCCTGCATATTAATCTGAGCATGTACATACTGTATATTCCAAATGCGCTATTGTACAAGGGACCTTTCAGAGATGTAATACAATCAACAGGAATTAACCGGAGTGTAACAGAAGGAAAGCACAGTACATGGTTCTAGATAATTAATCACAATATTGAGGGTAAGACTCTAGATAATAAATCACTATTTTGAGTTTGTCTCTATTTAGTTAAGAATAGTACTGAATAAAATACTCTAATTAGTTAATAGTATTGAATAAATGACTATAAATAGTTAATTACAATGATGTAAAGAGACCCTAGATAGTAATTGCCCCTTTACCCATATCAGACGTAATTTTTAATCTGAGCAAAAGAAGGTTTCTCTAAAGTTAGTTTTAATTCATCCTAGCAAAACAAATTATTTATAGGTATTTTGAATTAATCCGAGGAAAACAAGATTTCTCGAAAGTTATTTTGAATTAAATAAAAATTGACATATTCGAATCCAATGAGTTAAGTTAATCAACCCTTTCATGCAATGGCGGTTGCCATTAAATATTCAGAAATATAATTATCTGATTCTTATGATTTCCTCTAATAAATTAGTCTTCTGCCAACATCTCAATCACAGACAATTGCAGAGGAAGAAGTAACTAAACTAAAATTTATAAACACACATGATGGGTACAAAGGCTTTTAAGTATCCCAGCAACGCCGCAAATTGCTTATTTGTGCGTGAAAGGGTTATCTTGTACCTTCGTCTTGAATGTTTTCGATGTTTTGGACTTCTCATAAGCAACTGGTAAAGTTAAGGTAGTCCATTATATAATTTGGATCTACTCAATATAATCTTCAGATTTGCTAATTTCTTAATTTAAACAACTAATAATTAAAAATACTAAGCCCTCATATTAAGAATTATAATTTGTTGGGATATTATATTGATAATCAAAGGGCACACTTCAGTGGTTAATTAAATGACTTGGACCGTCATGCTAAACAAGCCATTACATAATTGATGTTCCTCTGACAAAGAATAAGGTCCCCTTTGAAGTTTATTAAACAACCTTGACTGTCATGCTAAAACCTCTAGGTCTCCAGGATAACCTCTGATAAGCTACCAACAGCAGGTTGTCATCAGTGGTGAACACATTCTGTCTGGTAACCTTGTCACAGATGATCTCACTGGTGGCCGGAGGGTACCGTGGCTCTCCGTTCTTGTTTAACAGTACAAAGTCCTTGGAGCAGTCTGCCAGGTACTTCATGTTGGGAATTATCTCCTCTACTAGAATTTGGCTTCCTGTTGGTGCCTAGATGGAGAGTAACGTGTATTACTATTAGCTACATAATAGTTTCTTGTAATTCAATTAATAATTAGGATGGATGTATAAGTTCAGGTTTCCAGTACAGAACAAAACCGCAAATTACATTACAGTGTGTAAACATTACTTAAACATTTCAAAACTTTGCTTGGCAAAATAAGTCATATTTACAGATTTGAGAATAAGCACATGCTTCATATTTCAAGTAGTTGCTTGACATTGGTTTCATTCCTGAAGTGACAAAAACATTCACTCATATAACTCGTGCATTTGTGATATATAATTCACACACTTACTTGGTATATATATATATATATATATATATATAGATTGATATACATTATATCGTACTGTATAGTATACTCGTCTATAAATATCCAGAATACACAATAATAAGCGTTATCGTATACTGAAAATACTATATTATGCATTGTAGAATATAGTTTGTTGCAGGCAGCTTTGCCTTATGTCTCATTCTTACTACATACAAACAAAACAAATATGATAGGCTTGGATCCCGTGTACCTCTACTAATAGAGCATTTCAACCAGAAGATTACCGTTACCAACTTCACATAGGCCACCTAAATCCGTGCTGTTTTGAAGTTCTAATGTCAAACCTAAGTTAACCTAACTAAACGATATTTATGGCTCTTTTGATCTAATAGTTGAAATCATCGACTGGTTTGAGTTGTTTGGTCAAGAACGCGCTCACATTGCACGTCTGAGCAATGAATGCATGGTGCAAAGGAAAAATATTGATCTTTAACTTTGACCAAATAGCTAACTAATAGGAAAGACAGTGGTCAACAAGGTGTATGGATCAGTTATAGCCTACTGTAAACAATTAATATGCCTCAGAATTCACAGACTATTGCAGAACTGGCACACCTAATAAAATCGTACATTAGTATGTCACCAATGCAGAAAACATTAATATTTCTAAATATGCCCAAAAGATCTGAAATAATGTGTTGAAAAGTTTACAGTTAACAAACACTGCACACTGATTATAATTATACAAACATAAAATAGACCAACTATCTCAAACAAGGAAGACCTCTCTCACATCTAGCCCATCTCATCCAGATGAACATTATACGTCTTCACCATATTAAAGCACTCTGTAACTTATTCCAGACATCCACAACTTTGTTACTAAACCAGTACTTGCATACATGTTTTCTGAAACGAAATGCCTGTCAATTTATCTATCTATTGCCAAATGACTTGATTCTCGAAGGGATGAACACGAATCAATCGCCTCCATACACCTATGTCCCCCTGTTAGCCAGTGCCCCTCCTCCCACCTCACTCCACTTTCACTCATACACCTCTCAACTCCATCCTTTCACCTCACTCTCGGTCTGTTCTTCCTTTCTTCCCTTCCCTTCACTTCCGTACACTCTCTTAGTAATTATTTTTCTCATTCCCCATATGTTCCACATGACCAAACTATCTCAAGGTGTTCTTTTTCACACTCTTCAGTACATCCACACCATAATGCTCTCGTACTGCCTCAATCATCCATTTATCTCTCCATGTAACTCCACACGTACTTCTCAAGTAACCCATTTCCATATCTCTCACTCTTGATGTGTCTCTCCAACAACATCCATGCTTCACTACCATACGTCAATATCGGGACATCCACACTATCTTGCAATGACGTCTTTACTTCCATGTTCACCACCCTATTCCTTGTCACTGCTTTCAGATGTCCTATAACCCTCTTCCCTTGCTGTACCCTCTCTCGCATTTCATCTTCCATACTCCCATTTGTACTTGTCACACAGCCCAAATACTTAAATGAACTGACATTCTCCATAACCTGACCATTCACTCACCTCACACTCTGTGACTGCATCACTTTCAAAGACCAAACCATACCCTTCCCCACATTTACCTTCAGGTTCCATTTCTCGCACACAGTTCCAAGCATATTTAACAGACCCTGTAACTCCCACTCCATAATATTTATCAAAACTAGAACAAAATGTGTGTAATCTTGATACATTGTTCAAATAATTGCGCAGTCACTACGCTTCAGCAGTTTCCAATAATCGTAAGGCATATTCCGTTAATTGTTTTCAAATTACCTATGTCATGTCCCTTTTAACCTCTCCGCTGTGCAGCCCCTGTAGTATACACCATACCCCTGTGCGTAGGTATTTACACTCATTCTTTACTAAAATCGTTAATTTACCATAAATATAATTAATACTTATCCCTATGCACCTATTTTACGTTTAATATGAAGATAATAACATGTTACAACAAAAAAACAAGTGGGAATATCATATGTATGGTAAAAATCGTGAATTGAAAGCGAGCGGTTCATTCATCATGTGTGAGCCAGCCGGCTTCACATTCTCCTCTCTGGAGAGAGGCTGAGGCCTCTATCTCTCTCTCTCGCTCTTTCCCACGCATAGACACACAGATGACCACACCCTGCAACCGGCCTCCAGATGTTAGCACTAAAATATACCAATGAATAAGGGAATAACAGGGAAAATAGGTGATAATTGAAGGGGGGGGGAGGGGGGGGAGGGGATGTGGAGGAGTGATATGAGGAATGAAGGGAAAAAATAAGTTTCAAGTACTACTGGAGCCTTTTAAAAAAATTGTTTAGGCCTAGGATCTTAAGTCTCCCCGCAGTCCCCCAGTAAAATATCTTAAGAGTCTCCCCTAGCTGCCGGGTTAACACTACATCTACTTATGACTATTTCTTTCAACCTCTTCATGCAGAAGATATTTGATATTATGGATAATCTCCATCATTCTTAGTTATACGACCTCCAAAATACATTTCCATTCTCTTGCTGGACACCAACATTTAAGAAAATAACTTCCTCTGCCTAATTACTGGATATTCGTGTAGTGTATTTTGGTGTTTTTGAAGAGCCTGATTGTACCACTTATTTTACAGGCTTTGGTGTACATCAATGCACACACAAATTTGACAATGTAATTGTTCCTATTTTGATTTGTGAATGATGGGTATGAGTAATGTAACAAAGGGAAACAATCAAAACATATGGATAGAAGAAAACGGGGGTCTGCAGAAAGTTAACCCGCCCACACAAGTCAGATCCCACTCACATCCATCCCGTTTCCTCCATATATCTAACTTAACTTTACAGTTTTCCAACATTGCTTAGCTTACCATAGCACTGAACAACCTATACCACACATCCACAACTCTTACTAAACCAAAACCTCTCAATAACACTTTGGACAGCCAAACTTTAGGGTTTTAACATGGCCAATGGAGGGACGTACCGTGACTCTGTATTCGCAGAAAAGTCGACGCACAATGGGATCTCCATTATAATCAGGCGTTTCTATTGTCATGCTCTCCCCTGCTGCTAGATCAATTATCTTTTGGAAGACGAAAACATATTGTCAATATATGGATACATTATTTTGTATGTATCCATGCATAATATGATTATCGTGATCATTATATTATTAAATATATTATGAATAATATTATACATAATAATAATAATCAATATGTGTCTATCTCAGTACGTCGAAGCATACGTACTTTGTCCTTCTTCACTGCCTATATGCCATATGGTGCCGTAATTTTCAAGCAACGGGGGATATTGGTTTTCCGATAATGTAGAATTCAAATACAACATTATATTTCGTATGCCAGTGCTTCTGTTATTTTATTATGGGTATGGATATATTGGAGTGTAAATAGTGATACCAGTGGCACGAATATGGCGGAGGGTGGCCGATCCCGGTTTATATATTAAGGTCTATAGCTTTGTATTCATTATATCGTGTAGATATTGCAACTAACCATGATACCTATTTCTATATAGCTGATAAAATATGTTGCATACTAGGGATAAAACATACACTATTCTAAAATAGTGTGTTTTGTTATATGTATTTACTTCGTATGTACCGGTACTTCTCTTTCACTTTAGGCTTCTAATGTAATTAATTAGCTCCTTATTACTTTAATGTATATCTATAAGTAATTAATCACTGGATGAATGTGGAGGCGTGCCTGGAGAAGTTTGACAAGAACGAAAGAATATTTCTGATTGGGGATATGAATGGTAAGGTGGGTGATAGGAAAGTTGAGGGAGTGGTGGGAGGGTGGGGGGTACCATCAGAGGTGAATGGGAATGGTAGTGCACTTGTGGACGTATGTGTGGGGAGGAGGCTGTGGATAGCCAACACCTTCTTCCGACACAGAATGATCCACAGGTACACATGGAAACGGATGTTGACGATGAAGGATAAGACAGTGGTGGAACGAAAGTCATTGATTGATTATGTATGTGTGGATGAACGAATGAAGAAATCTGTGATGGATGCTAGGGTGTATAGGGGTATTGGAGGGGGTCTGTCTGATCATTATGTAGTGGTAGCTAAGGTTAGGTTACAAAAGAAGTGGGTGAGGAGAGCGGGAGGGAGGCGGGAGGAGGGTGGAATGGTGAGGAGGGTGGAGAGGTTGCAGGAGGAGGAAGTCAGGGAGGAGTACAGGAGAGCAGTGGAAAGACGACTAGGTGGGTTCGACCTGGAAGTTATGGAGGAAGTGGAGGAGATGAGCAAGGTGTTTAAGGATGAGATCTGTGCAGCATGTGAGGAGGTGTGTGGAGTGAGGAGAAGAGGGAGGGGAGTGAAAGGTACAGCATGGTGGACAGAAGAGGTAAGAATAGCTGTGGAAGAAAAGAAGAAAGCATATAGAGAGTGGTTGGGTAGTAGAGGGAATGAAGATTCCGAGAGACAGAAACGAGCGAGGTACGTGGAGAGTAAGAGGGTGGTGAAGAGAGTAGTGAAGGAAAGTAAGAGAAGAGTAGATGAGGAATTTGGAAGGAATCTGAGTGTAAAATGGAGGGAGAGTAAGAAACTGTTCTGGAAAGAAGTCAAGAAAGTTAGGGAAGGTAGCAAGGGAAACAGTAAGGGTGTGAAAGATAAGAATGGGAGAATGCTAGCCGAGAAGCAAGAGAGAGTCGAAAGATGGAGGGAGTACTTCAGTGAGTTGCTAAACGAAAGGAATGAAGAGCCAGCAAACATAGCTGGATATGGTATGGGAGGGAGAAGAAGAGAAGTAGTGGAGGAGGAGGTGGGGATCAGGAGGTCAGAAGTGTGGGAAGCCATGAAAAGAGTGAAGTTGGGGAAAGCACCAGGAACAGATGGAGTGTGTGGGGAAATGTTGAGGTATGGTGGTGAGATAGTGATAGAATGGGTATGGAAAATGTGCAAACTAGCATGGGAGAAGGGGAGTGCACCCGATGACTGGAAGACTGGCATAATAGTCCCCCTATATAAGGGCAAAGGGGAAAGAGGAGTGTGTGGTAACCACCGAGGAATATGTCTTCTAAGCGTAGTAGGGAAGGTATACAGTAGGGTAGTGATTGAGAGAGTGAGAGTGAGAACGGAGAAATGGATAGGCGACGAGCAGGGAGGCTTTAGGAAGGGAAGAGGATGTGTAGATCAGATTTTTACCCTGAATTGTGTTGTGGAGAAGTATCTGGAGAAGAAACAAAAGGTGTATGTTGCCTTTATGGACTTGGAGAAGGCCTTATGACAGAGTGGATAGAGAAGGTTTGTGGAAAGTACTTAGAATATACGGAGTAGAGGGCAAGTTGCTGAAAGCAGTGAAGAGCATGTATGAGGGTGCAAAGGCGGCAGTACGTGTGGAGAGTGAGCAGAGCGAGTTCTTTGACCTGAATGTTGGTTTGAAACAGGGGTGTGTGATGTCCCCGTGGTTGTTTACTGTATATATGGATGGAGTTATGAAAGAAATACTATCAAGAGCAGTGGATGTTGGTGTATCGCTGAAAAGGGAGGGAATTGAGTGGAAGCTACCTATACTGCTGTTTGCGGATGATACAGTTCTGATGAGTGATAATGAATGGGAGTTGCAGGGTCTGGTAAATGAGTTTGGAACAGTGTGCGAAAAACGGAATTTGAAGGTAAATACGGGGAAGAGCAAGGTTATGGTCTTCGAAAGGGGTGAAGTCACAGAGTGTGAGGTGAAGCTGAACGGTCAGGCTATGGAGATCGTCAACTCTTTTAAGTATCTGGGCAGTGTGTTGAGTAAAGATGGGACTATGGATGAAGAGGTGCGGGAGAGGGTACAACAGGGGAAGAGGGTTGTAGGAACGCTAAAAGCAGTAACAAGAAATAGGGTGGTCAGTATGGAAGTGAAGAAGTCCTTGCATGACAGTGTGGTAATCCCGACACTGACTTACGGAAGCGAAGCATGGACGTTGGTTGAGAGACTCAGACCAAGAGTGAGAGCAGTGGAAATGAATTACTTAAGGAGTGCGTGCGGAATTACATGGAGGGATAGACAGACTAATGAGGAAGTAAGAAGGAGGTGTGGTGTGGAGGTAGATGTGCTGGAAAGTGTGAAAAGGAACAACTTGAGATGGTTCGGCCATATGGAACGTATGGAAAGCGAGAGAATGACTAAGAGGGTGTACGAGAGCGAGGTGGAGGGACAGAGGGGGAGAGGTAGACCGAATATGAGGTGGAAGGATGGAGTGAGGAACTACATGAATGAAGGCGGTGCTGGTTGGGGGGAGGGGCGTCGACTGACTGGGGACAGAGGTGCATGGGGGCGGTTCGTTCGTGGCCACCCCTTCGGGGATCACGGCGTCAGGCAATAGATAGATAGATAGAATTAATCACCTTAAGTACATGTCGCTAACACCATATTATACCATTTTAATGATGAGGGTGGGATTGTTGACTATACTAAATAATATAATGACAATTATGATAATCATAATGAGTACCTTGTAACAGTCAGCGACAGGTGAAAATCCATACTTGATGCTTAGACAAAAACCTGTATCGGTTGTCGAGGAATCGGTATGGAACCTCATGTCAAAGTTGTATGATGGAAACCGCAAAACGACGTTGTTCTCTGTGTTATCGCCGGTCAACCTAGGGGGAGTATACACAGTCAAAAATAAAGTGCATGTATATATATATATCTAGTAGGGGAGGTGTGGTGGAGTGGTCTTGCCACTGGCCTGGTAATCCAAAGGTCCCGGGTTCAAATCCCGATGTATCAATGGGAAAATATTATTGGGATGGAATTTGTGCTGTACCTGGTATCAGTGCATTACCACAAGCCCACCGAAACGTCAATAAAATACCCTCATTGTTCCCTGATTAAATAGCACTGTATGAATATTCCCATATTCAAAATATGCTATAGGGGTGCAATGCCTGGTGAGTTATCTGCTCAACAGGTGGCGTTGTGTGTGTGTAAGTGTGAGAGTCCGAGTGTAGAGGGTGAGACAGTGAAGCACGGGAACGAGGTGGCTTCAGAGATGGGGTCGTTTCGGACCATGAGTGAGCACCGTGCCTCATGTGAAGGCAAGATGGCAGGTGCTCGTTGTACTCTACGTGCTTCACATGTCTCACTCCCTAGACTGGAACAAGACCTCACGGGCTTCACTGTTCATTGTAAAGCGGTGAATGTTAAGGCTCTCAGCCTATGCCCGAGAGGAAGTAAGTTGGAATATAGAAGAAAAAAAAAAATATATATATATATATATATATATATATATATATATATATATATATTAGGGTGGTCCAAGAAGAGGGGATAAAATTTCAAAGTGCATTGGTCCTTTCTCCACACCGCTGCTTTTTTTCGTGTTGCATTCCTCTCCTTGTGTGCAAAATTTCATCGCGATACAATGATATTTAGAGGTCGCCCATCATCTCGCTTTCTATCATAGGATTTAACCCGGAAAATATCACATACCCGAATTGGAGCACTTCCCGACATCACAGACCCAAATGGTGTTGATTTCTGAATTATCCGGGGTTGATAACCCCATAGACCACATTTTATCAATTAAAAACTGATATACAGCTGTCTGAATGCTGAATTTCATTATTTGGTTTTCACAGTAAATTTTAGGGGTAGGCCATACCCTGGTTAGGGTACTTCTAGTAGAGATAAAGCAAAATGGTTCGCATTTTTGAACTCAGAAGGGTCGATTTACACGTAGACGTGGTTTCATCGACACTGATTTATTGACAATTCACAAAATATTGCCAAAAAAATAGTTTTTCTATAGGAAAATAGAGAAATTGAAATTTTCTGTCATAGTTTGCAGGTTTTAGTAAATAAATGAAATATGAAAGCATTTCTATGTGTAAATCGACCCTTCTGAGTTAAAAAATGCAAACCATTTTGTTCCAACCCCGGAGAATTCAGAAATCAACACCATTTGGGTCTGTGGTGTCGGGAAGTGCTCCAATTCGGGTATGTGATATTTTCCGGGTTAAATCCTATGATAGAAAGCGAGATGATGGGGCGACCTCTAAATTTAGTTTTATCGCCATGAAATTTCATAGACTTGTAACCTATGGGTAATGGACAAAAAATAGCTGTTGAATAGAAGAAAGTCTGAGAGTAACGTTTCACTCTTGGGTTGGAGAGTTGCACAGAGTAGGGGTGGGATTATGTTGCAAGATGGGTACCACGTGCCCTACGTAGAGGAGGTGGTATACACAGTGAGAGCTCTGAGGAGCACTGAGTATTGTGGTAACGATAGAATAGCGAGAGAGATGCAACATTGCGGTGAAGAGAGAGAGTTTGCAGAGAGTTGGTGAGTGGGTGGGAATTAATGATACAAAAGGCCTTCCTTTCTACATTGTCTATGAGTGCGGTGTGAGAGGATCCTCCCCAAATATGTGAACAATACTCAATACATGGATGCATTGTGCCCTTGTACAGAGCAAGAAGCTGTGCAGGGGTAAAGCACCCCTTGAGGCGGTTAAGCACACATAGCTTCTGGGAGGCTGCTTTATCAAGACTGGTAATACGGTCCTTCCAAGTGAGAGCAGAAGGAAGAGAGACCACAAGAATATTTAGAGAAGATGACAGGTTGGTTTTTGTATTGTTGATGAATAAGGGATAGTCCGCTGGGAGTACTAGACGGGTAGATAGATGGATACATTGGGTTTTGGAAGCATTAAAGGCAACAAGGCTTTCTCTGCACCAATTAGTTAGATCAAAAGGTAAGTTGTATGGCTTCATTACGTTTGTCTTTGAAGGATTGCTGGCTGGGGTGATCGGGAAAACTAATTGAGTAGTGTAAGGTAGAGTCGTCTGGGTATGAATGGATCGGACTGTCAGTACAGTTGAGAAGATCATTTATGAAAATTAGAAAGAGAAGAGGAGATAGGACAGAGCCCTGAGGAACACCGGAGTTGATAGGATGAGGAAGTGAGCGATTGTCGTCCACAACCGCAGCTATGGAACGGGTGGAAAGGAAATTAGAGACAAAGGCACAGATGGAGGGATAGAAACCGGAGGGTAGTTTAGAAATAAAAGATTTGTGCCAGACACTATGGAAGGCCTTCGTTATGTCTAGTGCAATAGAAGAGGTCTCACCGAAATCCCGAAAGGAGGATGACCAAGAGTTAGTAAGATATGAAAAAAAGATCACCAGTAGAGTGACCCTTGAGGAAGCCATATTGGCAATCTGAGAGTAGATTATGAGAAAAGAAATACTTAAGAAATTTGGAAGCAAAAATAGTTTCAAATTCTTAGAGATACAAGAGATGAGAGCAATTGGACAGTAGTTGGAGGGTTGAGAGCGGTCACCCTTCTTTGGGACAGGTTGAATGATAGCAAACTTCCAGCATGAAGGGAAGACGTTAGAGGAAAGACAGAGACGAAAGAGTTTGCGTAGGCAGAGAGTCAGCACGGAAGCACAGTTTTTTAGTACAACAGGAGGAACACCGTCCAAACTGTACGCCTTCTTAGTATGAAGCCCAGAGAGGGTAGAAAGTACATCTTTAGAAAATATTAGGATATTAGATTGAATAAGTAGGGGAGAGGGAGTTGGGGAGGGAGGAATAGCACCTGAATCATCTAAGGTATCTAGTAAAAGTTTGAGCAAAGATTTCAGCTTTGTCAGAGGAAGAAGTGATGGTTGTGTCATCAGAGTGGAAAAAGGGAGGGAAATACTAGGAATAAAAATTGTTGGAGAGGTTTTTGGCTAGATGCCAGAAAGCTTCGGAAGAACTAGAGTTGGATAGTTCAGTGCATTTATTATTGATGGAAGAGTGCTTGGCAAGTCGAAGAACAGATTTGGCTTAATTCTGGGCAGAAACATAGGAAGAATGAGATTCTTGAGTTTTAAGGCGTCGGTACCGTTTGAATGCTTCCTCCTTGTTGCGGACGGCAGTAGAAAAAGCGTGAGTAACCCAAGATTTGTTTGCATTAGACTAAGAGAAAGAAAATGGAATGTATGCTCAATAGGATTACCTCGGTAATACGTTCAGCACTTTCCGAGGGCCCTTGGCCATGGTAGCAGAAATAATACCATGGGAAATCAAAGAAGTACTGCCGGAGAGCCTCCCAGTTGGTAGAGCCAAAGTGCCACAAGCACCGCCGGCTAGGTGGATAGGGTGGCCGTACTGGAGAGATAGGACAAGTGTCAGAGATAAGCTTATGGTCGGTCGAGCCGAAAGGAGAGAAAAGATCGGCAGTATAAGAAGAAGGGTTAGAAGTTAGAAACAAGTCAAGAATGTTGGGCCGATCTCGGAGGCGATCCGGGATACTGGTAGGTTGCTGAACTAACTGCTCTAGGTCATTTAGGATAGTAGAGACCTAGGCTTGTTCACCAGGTTGGTCAGTTGTGTGTGAGGAGAGCCATTGGCGGTGGTGAAGGTGGTGAACGTTGAAATCTCCCAAGATGGAGATTTCTGAGAAAGGAGAAATGAATATATACTGTATATATATATATATATATATATACTCATGAGTATATTTATAATTATTTACCTTTCCCTCCTTATATTTGATGTGCTTCTTCATACCATGTCATAATAATATGGGTAGAGTATTGTGGCACTTTTCTTACTTTTAGCACATCAATTGTTTTTGTCTGTTTAACTATTTCATTTTATGGCTAATATTATGCGATTTGGTAGGCATATAGACTACAGTTGTCTGCATAAGTAGCTCATGCGCTACACGTACACAATAATGTGACAATTTACATTAATTAAGGATTTTTTATATATATTTCACCAGTGTGTCAGAATTGTTTATTAAAATCTATGTACACCATTTACTACATGCGATTGTACAGCTCGCAGTCAAGGATTAATGTATGTGGCTTTATTATAGCTTTTTTACTCCAGTAGATCTTTCCAAAGCTGAATACAATTATATAACAGTATCAAGCTTAAACTAATAAAGTCATCATCTGATGAAAGTTGTTCATCAGGTTATAATAGGTGTGTTGGAAAGAAGTGTGATGTGCTTGTTAAGTGTAGTGGAATGAATAGGAAGATAAGGCTTTTGTGAGACCTAGCTGAATTACTCTCTGTGTAGGTGAGGCACATACAGAAACAGTGGATGAAGCCAGGCAAATGAAACAGGAGTTCCTGCAACTCCTTACCATAATTATGCTTATGTGGCCTCCCCCTGGGTATTGCCGTGCTTTATTGGTGCCTACAATCTCCCCACTTATGAGATATGTTCCTTTGTGTTATACAAACTAAAATTAAAAGGTGACATCATAATAACTGTGCTAGAGTAAGATGGAATGTATACTCTTCGAACCTTTCCTATTAGACTAATATTATTCACACACCGTAAAATATCTATGTGATTCAAATTATATAATACAATGTATTACTTTACATGCACCCCATAC